>JXSR01S052990.1:37375-56688 GCA_000969725.1 Ophiothrix spiculata
GAAACAAGCATGCTAATGAATAGACCAACAGAGGGCTTGCCTGTCAGGTCTATTTTCTGAATGAATTTATGCGTTCTTGACAGTTTAATAAATTCTATCACATAAACTGAAAAGTGTCCAAAGATCTAATAGGCCCTACACCATTAATGATGTGTTCTTCACTTCCACAGACAATTTCTGCGATCGGGGCAACAAGGTACTACTTATCCATTGGGAGGTCCTATAGACTCAGCCAGGTATTTATGATTTTATGATATTTCCATATCAAAAGTTAGAAACAGTGTCCCGGAAATGATAAAAAATACCCCATTGATATACCAAAATCCTGGAAAAATCACTTTAAAAGACAGGCACATATACGTATACCTTGTCAATGTAAGTCCCCCCCCCCCCCGGGGGATTTGGGATTGTAACATATATACTAGGAAACTGGAGTTTTTGTGCCCACCATAGAACCTCCAATTTCTGGTTTTTTTTGTGTGTGTTTATTTGTTTGGTTTTATATATGCAGAACCTCTGGTATTTGTGGCTGATGCAGAAAGTCTGAAATTGGAGTAACAATAAATACATGGAACGTAACCCACCCACTCACTTTACCAGTAAATATAAGGCATACCATCGCCAAACAAATTTGTGGAACGAGCATGCTAATGAATAGACCAACAGAGGGCTTGCCTGTCAGGTCTATTTTCTGAATGAATTTATGCGTTCTTATTTTTTAGTTTTACCTCCAAATTAGCGATTCAAATCCAAAAATTTTCAAAAGTATTGTAATCTGATTCAAAAACTTTTTTCTAATTTATTAATAATATGTACTTAGTGACGTTTTGGAGCCTTTAACAATGGTGTTGATGATTGTTTTAGTTTCAAAAGAATCATATTTAAAAAATTCAATATTTTGCTCAAATCTCCTTATTTTTTACTGTAAACTATTATCACTTCAAAACCGGTAGTTTAAGCTTTGAAATGATTAATTTTCAAAAATTTAACCATTTTTCTATACAAATATATCAAAATCATCAATAAATATGATGTTTAAAATTTTGGGTCAAATGAGACAGAAGTTACACCATTGATTGTGAAAATGACCATATAGTGTTTCTTGTTTAAAAACTGATAAAAATCTTGTTTCTACACTAGTGATAACCAAACAACTCATTTTTGATGAAATTGTTTCCCTTTTAATATATTTTGAATTATCTCTTGGAGCTTTGTTTGATCTTTTATCTGGTAAATCCATCTGAGGTAAAAAGTTAGTATTTAAGAAACACACCACTATCAAAAAATTATATACTAGTATTGCAAAATAATTCTCTCTTGGGGGGGGAGCACTCAAATATGAAAGTGACGTACCTGCTCCTACCAGCTTTCAAAATAAACTAGGGCAAGAAATATACTAGGTGAGATTGAGAAATACATCGAAAGATAGGGGGTCATTCGGTGTAGAGGGTAAAACATGGGGTCATTTCGAGTGATTTGTTGGCAAAAGTGAAAAACAGTGTCATTCGGTGTCAGTTTTTGAATGTCATTTGTGAAATCGCTGATCTTCAAAATTTTTGTAAAATTTTGGAAAAATCGACAAATTAAGCGGGAAAAAAAGGGGGTCATTCGGTGTAGGTTCTCGAAAAATTAGAGCAATGGTGGAGAGTCACCATAAAAATTGCTGACTTTCAAAATAATAGGGGGTCATTGGGTGACGTCGACAGCTCAGTGAAAAGGGGGTCATTGGGTGAGAGCGGAGCAAAAAAGGGAGTCATTCGCCAGGAGCATGACGCGTGCCAATACATGGGAGTGCCCCCACCCCCTGGGCCATTTGCATGTAGTGTTTTTCATCTGAGATGAAAGCACCCAATTTTCATAAATTGGGTGCTTTTGGAATAATTAGCCAAAAAAGCACCCAATTTGAGTAAAATTGGGTGCTTTTCTGTTAAAATTGGTGTACTAATGGGTGCCCTTTTGAGCCAGAAATAGGTGGTCAGTGTTCCGGAGTCTGGCAGGCACATACCCGTACAAAATTTTTGAAAGTATGTAACGTGCCTGATCCTTTTTACATGAATTCTTGGTCACGCCTGATACCCTCATGTCAATGATGACAGACTGAGACCCTTGGGCAATAGTACACAATATATGAGGTCAAATTTGGACTTTTCTATTTCACGAGGCGTATCCGAGTGAAATTGATTAGTCCAAATTCTACCAAAACTGGAGAAATTAAATTAAATTAAAGGTAATAAATTCTAAATAATGAATACTTACCCTGTACATTTCCTACATTTAAATTTGTTATTTTGTACTCTAAACATGAACAAAATTTTTAATATCTAGAGTTCAAAGAAATTCTTAATAAAAGTGCTTATTTTTAGGGGATCCAAATGGATTCACCTCCAAAGGGAGTGAAAAATAGGTAATATGCAAGATACAAAGAAGAAAGGCATGCAGTTCCTGCAAAGTTTTGTCAGCTTTATGGCATATGGTGTAACCAGTGGATTGAGGCCCGGGGATGGGGGGGGGGGGGGTATTTGGTACATGAACAAGTTGAGATTGTACCTTTTTGTGTTTGACCGCCAATTTTTTTTTTTGACTTGCCCTTTTTTGCCCCTCCCCCCCAAAAAAAAAAAAAAAAAATAAGAATGTCTGGTTATGGATTACATAATACTGGAAAGATTGTTTAAATGATGGTTCATTTTTTAGACATATTATCTGCAAAAATCCTACTACGCTTTTGTGAGATAGTAGCCCTAATATGTGCTCCAGGAGCGATACTATCTCACAAAAGCTACTTACACTTCCAAATATTGGACTGCCATATTACACTCTTTCAAGCTTAGACCTATGTGTATCAAAAAAAAAATTGTGCATGGATTAAAACTAACTTTGACCTTGATTAAAGCACCATAGTTTTCTTGTTAATGTAGTAAAGCATATTTAATAAGCTTTCAAATGCAGAAAAAATGATGGAAATCTGATGAAAAATTAAAAAGATATGACCAATTTTGTAAGTACGTCTCTTTTTCTTCCATTCCAATGGGATTTACACAGTTAAGCAAGATATTACATATCACAATTATGGTTTATGGCATTATGATAAAAGCTAAAAGTACTTTTTTATTTTTCATCCGATTGCTATAATGTTTTCTGCAATTGAAGGCTTATTTAATCTGCTTTACTACAGTAACAAGAAAATTATAATTTGGTGCTTTAATCAGTTTTAATCCGTGCACAATTTTTTTTGATACACGTGGTATATTAACATCATTATGTGTACTTTGCTTCCACAGGCAATTTATGCCACAGCCGGCATTGGGAGGTCCTTCATCCTCAGACTCGTCAAGGTATTTAATAATAAGTTTATTATTCATATGAATGTCAATTTATTTAATGAAATTGAAATGAGCAGTATTAGGCTGCGATCACATAGAAGTATACGCTTGGGTACACAGTATATCAGGATATTTTGCTGTACGCTCCCTGGAAGGTACTCATACCGGTATTTGAAATTGAGGGGTAATTATCCCGTGCTACGAATATGATGTACTGCCTTCGCTGAGAGCATATATAGCAAATACTGTATACTTCTGTGTGATCGCAACCTTATATCATCACATTCATATAAATTATTTTTCCATATAAAAAACAACACAAGATTAACTGTTGTGCTTAGATCTATGGTGGTAAAACCATTATATGAAATAACCAGGATTGGCCAGATTCACCTCACACTTGCGGCAACAGCCCTCCCTGCCTCCACAACCGATTCAATGTGTTCTGAATAACAATATTATAGGTATGCTTAGACCTAGAAAGTGATTCATCTAAGATAACACCAAGAAATTTATTATTGGTAACTCTGTAGAAACCTTTATACCATTGATGCAAATATCAAGTTGGTTATCATCATACCTTCTATTACTGTGCCAATTTTTGAACATGATGTAGTTAGTTTTATTGATGTTGAGTGATAACTTATTGCGCATTTAAAGAAAGATGATCCAGTTCGATGTTTACAATAATAATTAGATCAGGAAGATTTTGGAAATAATATTACATTGGTGTCATCTGCAAAAGTTACAAAAGTGAGTTTATCAGAAGAAAAGGCAATATCGTTTACAAACATAATTAAAAAGCAGTGGCCCTAACACTGAACCTTGTGGTACACCACATACTACAGAACGAAACGATGACTTGTGATTATTGAAAACAACAAACTGAGTTCTGTTCTGAATGTAATTCTTGAACCAGTCGAAGGCCTTTCCTCTAATCCCATAGTGGATCTCATCCACTCTGAATTCCATCATCTAGAACCTTCTCCACAATTTCATTGGATGCTCGAACAGCTTAATTGTCACTGCATGAAAAATAATTGGACTAACATTTGAGTCAGTGGTGACTGCAGAGTGGACATACTGCTGAAATTAGCCAATTTTGCCTATTGGAGCACGCCCTTAAAATTTCATTATTAGAAATACTTATAAAAAGTAAATAACGCTTAAAAAAATTGTAACATTTTTTAGTCATATTTTCATCAGAAATAAACAATTTTAGCCAAAAGAAAAGAGTTTTCAAAGCTGCCTGATTTTTGGATACCCATTTTCGCCATTTAAATTCAGGGGCGCCCCTCGGGTTGGAGGGTGGCGCCAGATTCACTTCTTGCCCCGGGCGCCAGATACCCTCGCTACACCCCTGCGGACACTCAGGCTGTGTCTGATTGGCATCCGCTGAATTCTACCCAGTATGATGCCGTAAACACATCGTAACCTCACCGCAAGGTTATGTGACCAGGGTATCCATCATGCTGAAAATATATCTTGACCAGAATAAGTTGTCAAAATATGTAATCATGGCTCTTGTACTGTATTGTATTTTTCTATTGCTTTCCTCTAGACAATCTCTTCAGTGGGACACAGCTCCTGGTCCTTACCAAAAGTTTAGAAGAACTTTTTTTGGGAAAGGGAGGAAATGTGGCCGCAAAGGATTGTGAGTATTCTGTCTAATTTGTGCATGATAAATTTGATTTTCGGCTAGTCAAATAAATCCTCTGGTAGGGGTTGTGTTATTTTTAAAATTTCACATTTATTTTTTAGATTGCAGCTCAAAATATAGTATGCCCATTAGAAATCAAGAGTATGAAATAATTCTTTCAAAACAAGATATGTAACCCCCTAGCTGTTCATATGAATGAAAATGAAAATTTTACAACAATGCTTCCAAATTCGGAAGGTATACTAAATATGTGTAGCAGACGACGTAAGGAGGAGCATAACGAGTGTATATGGTCATCAACATAGAACATTTTTGTAAATGTTGTGTTTGTTGTTTGTTATTTGTTAACATAAAAATGAAATTCTTAAAGATTAACAGAAGACATGTGCCGGTCCGGGAAGAGTGAGGGGTGGAGGGGTGGGGGGGATGTGGGGGTGGAGCATGGCTCTCCCGAGATCATGCCACATTCAGCAGCAAATCAGCAGTATTCAGTGCAGGATATATGAAAAACATAGTCATTCAGTGTAAAGATCTTTTGAGTATAAAGTTTTAGGCTTATACAGGGTGGTTCAAAAAACTCAAAACCCAAGTTCAAAGGCATTTTTTACTTAGTAATTGTACCACTATTACCTTCAGTTGGCAAAGACATCATGTGGGATTGGTTTTAAACCATTCCCCGCATTTTTGGTCAAGTTTTGATCTTTGGTTTTTAAGATACAGCCCATTATCAAAATATTGCTTCAAAGTGGATTGTCCACGACTGCTTCTCTCTCCTTCTGACTTAAACCCTTCAATGGATCACACAACATTGATGTGTAATCAATTTAAGTACTCTAACCTGCACGTACTGTTGTGTTACGGGCGTTCCCTGCTTGAATTGAAGGCGTTTTTAAGGCATTTTCCTAGCTGATCTTTCAATGTAATTTCGTCACTTTACAGCACCTAAGGACCTGAAATCTATCTGACAACGATTGAGTGACTAAGTCCAACCACTCCGTTGGAAAACATTTACAGAAGAAGACAAAACAAACAAAAACATACAAACAATCAAAATTACGTGACCTTGAGTTCAGAGGCTTTTTGTATGAACCTGTAATCTTAACTGCACCATTACGTTGCTGAAACTGGGGCTCCATTACCTGAAGCTATGTTCAGCATTTTTCAGGTACATCATTCAATTGAAAATTGATGATCAATCACTTTCATCAGATAAACATGAGTAATTTAACATGCAGTACAACACGTGTGGAACCAAATACGGTGCATATCAAGGGGAACAGATTGAAGACAAAAACGAAGAAAAGCTTCCGTGGACAGGGCAATTTGAAGGACGGTTTACATAAAGAGTTGTATCTTAAGACCTAATAATGCAAAATGCATAAAACTTTCATGGATGGTATAAAAGGTATTAACAGTAATTCCTGTGCAAATTCAAGTTGATTGAGCTACAATTACTGTCTAAAACGTGACCTTGAACTTGGGTTCTAAGTTTTTTGAACCACCCTGTATAGTTACGCAGTAGTACCGGTACAGAATTTCCCAAACCCAGGGCCCCGTTTAATAAAGATTTGAATCAAGCATACGCTTGATTCATCTAGCGTAAAACAGGTTTATACAAAGTAAATTTACGTTTGAAATTAAACGTAAGCTTGATTCAATCAAACATACGCTTGATTTAAATCTTTATGAAACGGGCCCCTGGTTTAGGCACAGAGTGTCAATTTTTACCCATTTAGACCTTTTTATTAAGTGATTCAAAGGAAGGGATGACAGACATTAGGCCCCGAATAGTCAATAGTAATTAAGCCTGTGACACTTTGTAAAAATATGACAAGCTATGACATGGGGGTACGGTGTCTGAAAAAAAATAGATCATTGGGTGTCACTTAAGCAAAAAAGGCAGTTTTCACTGGCAGTCGATATCCACCGAAAGATGGAAATATAAGATTAAGTTGGGCAACCAAATTGAACCTCACCATGGCAGCATTTTGAATTTGGAATAAGATCAACATCATGGTCTTAACCTTGAAAGCTTTTCTAGTTATATTTTTATTTATTTTATTTATTTATTTTATTACACTTAAGAGGAGTGATCCTCACGGGTATACCCAACAGTGATAAACACTCTACAAGGGGTACCCCTACAATGACCAGAACGGGGTTGGGAACAATCAGGGGTAGAATACCCTACTCTTTACGATACTGACTGCGATTACATGTACAGGTATGACTCTTCTGTACATGGGACCGACGGCTTTACGTCCCCTCCGAAGGACGACAATCTCTCATGAAATATTCACCCAACTCTAAATACTTCATGTAAGGGGCGGAGAAGATCGAATATCTGACCCAATGCTTCCACCAAGTCAGACAAACATCTTAGCAAAGATTCCAAGATTCCATTCCGGCAAGGCAACCCTCACCGGGAATCGAACCCGGGCCCAATGCGTGCAAGGCGAGATTGCTAACCACTACACTACGCCGCCCCTGGCTACTACTTTAAATATATATATTGTCGATTCAACCCAATTTTGGTGTAAAACTATACTTTGCCTCCATATTTTGCTGGTAGTTTTCACTATATGGCGCCAATTTAGGTATATAGGCCTACATGTATAAAGTATGGTACGGTA
Source organism: Ophiothrix spiculata (assembly GCA_000969725.1). NCBI lineage: Eukaryota > Metazoa > Echinodermata > Ophiuroidea > Amphilepidida > Ophiotrichidae > Ophiothrix > Ophiothrix spiculata. Next base: position 44,989 of record JXSR01S052990.1, read on the forward strand.
TGTAAGAGACACGATTTCAAATCATCTCACATACAAACTTTATGTCAACAAATGATCTTGATGTATTATGCCTTGCTGACTTCATTTCTATTAATTCTTTTTAATACTCATTTAAATGGTATTAAATATAAATATTTCTTATGGATTTTAATGAAAATATCATATTTTGGTGGTCATTTTCAATTTTAAATATGCAAATTAACCCAATCTTGAGCCACATAATTTGCTTTAGCTCTCAAAACAGTTTTTATGTGTGCAGACACAAAAATCATTGAGCTATGATTTTCAGAGACAGAAACATAATGCACAAATGACTATTACCAGTTGCGATTTTGAAAAATGGTGGCCATCTTGAATGCATCTCTACTGATAATTAATGTGAACATTCAAAAATCATTCAGAATTATCCCTTGAACAAAATAATACCAGTCACATAGGATCTGGGGAGTCTGGGGCTCTTATCCTGCTCATGGACTATGTAGACATACATTTCAATGATAACCAAGCTTTTATTTTAACCAGCGTAAATTTAAAGCGCAAATTTGCGCCAGCTGGTTGGTAAAATACTCCAGGTTCACCAATAAATGTTTGAATCAGGAGCAATTTTTTCGCAATTTTCAGTGAATATTGCTCTAGGTTTTAGAATCCTTAAAAAAAGCTTGATGATAACCAACCATTGAAGCTCATTCTGCCGAATTCTGCCACCTTCTTACCAAATCTTGAAGGGGCATGTACAGTGGAGTTTATCAACTTTAAATATTTTTAATCTTCATATCCTTGTAAAGCAAGGTTGATACCATATTTGAGCAGTAATCTAAAAAAATATTTGAATTTTCACACCCAGGGGGGTACTCAGATTTCGGTTGGGTACTGACACGCGGCCGAAGTTTTTGTCTACCACCCGTTTTGTAAACCTAAGGAAAAAAAATTCTACTCATATATGTAAATCAATTTGACTTAAGCAACCTGTATTTAGACCATTCAATGCATTTTATAATGTTAATTGCACTTTAAAAGCCCAATTTGGCAACTGATATGTAAACCAAAGGAAAAATTGGGCAAAAAATGGTCATTTTTTGAAAAATGCAACCAATATGTAAACCATTTTTCAATTTTTTGAGGGGCCTTTGGTAAACCTGGGAGGTTAAAAATGCAACTGTTCTCGGCAGCGTGTCCGTACACCCACCTTTCCACTTAGTCCCCCCCCCCCCCGGGCTCTTACCGTTACAAAGGCTTCATTAATATGGCCTGACTGTAAATAAGCATAGGCCTATTAGGCAAAATTTAGTTTTCAGTTTCATATTAACTATATCACAAGGTTTAAATTTCAAATGATTCGGCCCAACCGTTTTGATTTTATGAGCAGTTCATAGATGCCTATGTTTTGTAAATTCAATTATAGTTATAATTTTTTTTTTTTTTTTTGAAGCAATCAGACCAATGGTTCTTTAAGTGACAAATCAATTTATATTGTGAATTCAAAATGAAAAACACATACTTTTATTACTATTATAGTTTTACAGAATTAAATCTGAATTGAATGAATTAATACTTTAGGCTTAATACGGGAACAGATTAAACGGGGCACAAAAGATGCACTCACCTTCGTATTTTTGCCAGCTACGTGCACTTGACTTACTTATAGAGCCACTGTAGCTTTTTTGATGATTTTGTTCATTTAGAATCAATATTGTGTCAGAAATGATTGAATATATCTTTAATGTTTTGGTATAAATATTCTTTAAAAAATCTAAAGGAGCCCTCCTAAACTTTGAGTTGGCGCCAAAGCATCGCCAAATATCGCCCTCTCTATTGAAAACTCCGGGATCTGCCCCTGGCTTAATACATAATGTATCAAAATGATGTATTAAAAACAATCATATATTCTAACCTGCAAAATACATGCTATTTTGTGAGGTTTGGTTGTGTAAACGGTAGTCTCGATCTACCCTCTCCAGACTAAATTCTTAATTGGTCCCAATCATTTTGAAAAAGTGAGAACTCATATATTAAACTAGTTAAGATTTGAATCTGGTAGATAATTACATTTGCTTCTGCAGTCACATTTCAAAAGAGGGTACTGCATGATAAAGTTGACCTTTAGGACCCAGTTTTTTAGTTTCAGTGATTTTTTGAGAAATTACTAGCAAGATAAGTTTCATTAGAGTTTTGAGGGTTCTGGTTGTTAATTTTTTTTTTCTGTGGCTTTTGGTACATGGGGACGGGTGCAACGTTCCCCTACATTCCTCCCCTATCAGTATTTGGCCGTCTTGTTGTCATAATTTATCAATGGATAAATCATTAACTTTTTTCAGGGCAAACCGTGGACCAAGTGGTGCCTATTACAGAGATATTATGCTTTTGCCTAGTCCTGATGTAACCTCTGTCCCCAGACAGAGCTTTAAACTTGATTTGATGACCAAAGGTTTTTTCAAGACAAAAGTACGGTTTGACAAAGCATGGGACAATGGACAAGTTATGTCCAAAATACGAAGTTTATTCCAGGACAAACTTTCATCAAATATCAGGTAAGTATCATCATATCATCAGAAATGGGCCCAAAATTTAACATTTTACTTGTGGTTGATTTACACTTAATATGTTAGAAAACAATTCAGCAAATGTTTGAAAAAATTGTTCAATAGTCAAAAGTTAGCATTTCATTTTGTTTTCTGATCCTGGGCTACTCTCAACGTATTTATTGAAGCTATATATCAAGAAAGAGACAGCAAAGATTTACTTGTAAAACATTCCCTTCACGCCATAGATAGCCGAGAAATCAAAAGAACGTATGAGTTTGCATTAAATCTCCCAATAAAGCCAGTTCTTAAGTATCAACTCTAGAGGGCAGTATTTATCTTTGTCGTGAACGATAATTAAAAATAAACGAGTATCTAAATATTTTGATAAAGATGATTTAATTTGACAATGAATCTTTGCATTCTGGCATTATTACTGTTAATAATTAGGGATGCCAGTTTTCAGGCAATTGCCTGAATTCAGGCCTTTCTGTTATCGAAATTTATGCTGTTTTATTCATTTTCAGCCTATTTTTGGACATTTTTACACCATTACACTCAAGACAATTTTACATAAATTCAAAGTAAATTGATTTTATCTAGAATAATTTGTTTGACCATAACATATACACAAACATTGACTGTTATTGATTTGTATGATCAAACGCAAAGTTGATCATGTGATCAGTAGAGACATAAAAAACTGTCAATATGGAAAGTAATTTGAACCCCAAATATGGCCTATTATCAGTTTATAAACTCTGTGTCATAAGTTCTTACCCATGATTTCGACACACCTGCAGATGAATTAAATGAACGTTTTTCTGGTAGTTTTTGGCACACCAACCAAGTCTAGTCAATTTGTAGTTGGAATGTATCAAGTTCTTTAAACATGCGATACCGATTTGCAAAGAATTGATGATTTTAAAAATTTACCTGCGTAACTCATTGAATAAAAGTGTATTCAGGGTACTTGCTCAGCGAGTTAAAAGTAATTTAAAATCACACTCATTATCCGTTGATTGACTCCCGAAGAAAAGTACCGAGGCCTAAAACAAACACCGACAATTGTAAACAGTGACTGAATAAAAAGATGGTGCAGAGTTGTTATTATTGTCATTAATAGCGCCGCTCTATGGACATTTTAATGCCTTTTATGTGTAATTTTATAAATTAATATTTTACAGGGGTGTGAGAGTTCAGCTTTTTAGCTGATTTCAGCTTTTTTAATGGCTTCAAAATAGTCATAATTTCAGCTTTTTCTTTCATTGGCCTTTTTCAGCTTTTTTTATCACATGACTCTCACACCCCTGATTTTACTAAACTTATTTCTCACTTAAAAGACTACTTATCCCTATAGCAGGATTTCGATTAGTCCAGACATGACGATCATCGCGTAATTTGATAAACGTGTGTGTGTGTGTGTTGTGCATATACCCGTGCTTAATTGGTGTTTTGTGAGAAAGCGCGAATAATACGCATCCCGCTAATGACATCACAGTATAGGCCTACACGGGTCATTCTAAGAAGTCATTGTTACCTGATAATGATGGTGCAGTTGTTTGCATAAAACAACTTCTTGGATTGGATCTCGCTTATTACGCAGGTTATAAATATGATGTAGAATATTCGATGACGTCAGTACAGAATATTCTAAGCCCTGCAAATATTCTATATGATAGAGGAGTCTGAATTGGCCCTTATAGTGCACTGACGCTTCTCTTTACTTTAGGCGTTTTTGTTAAAGGGATGCATGGTTGCATATTTCATAGAAAGTCTTAGAAATCACCACCATATTTACTGGTGTGACAAGCTATGTGAAAGGGACTGGGGAGCAAGCCATCGTTTCCCTACTTGAAATTTAAAGAGTGTGCAGTTTAAAAGATATACAGTGTAAAATTTGGTATTTTGATGGGTTTATTGGTCAAAAGAATTAAAAATTGTATTTTGTGTGTGTGTGTCGATCTTCTCTTTATAGTATACAGTTCATGATGTCACTATATAACCAGATTATACCTATAGACATGGAACCAGGGCAACGTGTTACAGGAAATTTACTTTCAAAGTTGTACAAATATGACAAACCTGTGTACCTGCTACCAGATTCTCCATTACCTGACTTTGAAGAGATAATGGTAATTAAATCAATTATTATTATTTTCTTATTTGAATTCAGCTAATTTTATACATTATATCAGAATAGTATGGTGTCCATATTATATCATAGTCATTCCGCAGTTTTATGTAATGACTATATTGTTGTTTCAAATAATTCTCTGACACGAAAATTTAAAGCCTTGCGTAACACAATTGCGTGAGCATTTTATGCGAGTACACAACGCTTTTTAGGCACGCGCGATGTCGCGGCACTGTGGATTACTGATTGGAAACGGTGCATACTTCCCGGTCTCCCGTTTTTGTCACAGCTTGTGGATAAGCACAGAAATCATGTTCATGTCCGAAATTTATTTGAAACAATAATAAAAGTGTTTATGCATTTCTTTGGTGTAAAATTCAAACTGGTCACATTTCTTGTCAAAAGTAAATATCGGCCTTAGTAATTGTTCTTGTTTTGTTTTTACAGCCTAAGAGCATGATGAGCAGAAGTGCAATCATAAGTGATGACACAGGTATGTTAAATATCCTAGGTATGGAGGTACAATTAAGTAGCAAAGTTGCATGTACATATTAAAAAAATAATTCAAGCATTTCGATTAGAAATTGTAAGCGACATTGTTTTCAAAATCCCAAAGATCGATTTTCAATGTAGTAAGAGAAAGGAAGATCTGATGCCAGTTTTACTTTATGTCTTTTATTCGACACAAAAGTCCATCATTACCGCAAAACTGGGAGAGGCATGCACCTCAATGTTGCAATCAATTATTTTTTTTTCTATTAACCGATTTCCTTAAGACTTTGCGATGAAATAACTCATTGCGATTAAAAAAACCTCATCGCAATATGCAGAATACATTCATTAGCATGTTTCAAAAGTCAAAATATTGGAAATGTTCTCATTACAGATCCATACATTTTTGTCTCGCCTGAAAATTAGACATACCATTCCTTAAAACTGTCCGCCGTCCGCATTTCTTGTCCGGAGCAAATCTCGGAAACCGTATGCCCTATGTTGATGATATTTGGTTAGTGGGTAGGGTTGGTGCTGAACTGGCGCTGCGTATGATTTGAACGCAAATTATGCATATGAAGTACCTAATTTGCATAATTTATGTGTGATTTGGTATTTTAAGTATATCTCCTAAACCATAAGGGCTATGGTAATGAAACTTGGTGACATGAAGGGGTTCGGGATTAGCACGCACGACGCGCCTTTTTGGGGTGTGTGGTGAAGGTAATTTAAGGTCAAAAGGTCATCTGAGGTCAAATTTCCAAAATTGTTCAAAAAGTTGACCTGAGGTCATCGAGGTCATTTTGAGGTCAAGCTCATAACTCATGAACCCCTGACCCCACATGGATTAAACTTAGACCATAGAAAGAACTTGACCCAAGGTCAAAAGGTCATCTGGGGTCAAATTTCCAAAATTGTTCAAAAAGTTGACCTGAGGTCATCCAAGGTCATTTTGAGGTCAAGGTCATATATCATGAACCCCTGACTTAGACCATAGTGCTTGTTTACCAAATCTGAGGGAATTAAAACGCACTGAATAATTATGTAGCAATCAATTAAGAAAGCGCTCAATACGCATACCCTACTCCTATCCTATCCTATCCTATTTCACCCCACAACCGAATGATTAAGGCCGCGGTCAATTCAGTAGGCGGTCGATACGCAGGCGAGACTACTGGTTCGCGAACCATCTTGTTGATGATACTCTCATTAGAACAGAGTGACCAAGGTTCCTGATAGGAACTAAAATATTTCTGTCATGAGTATCATCAACAATTTATGGATCTGTTTAAAAGCACAAATACCGGGGTATCTAATTATTTCACCCTATTGTGAAATTTCAAATTTAAAGACTCGAAAAGCTTTGAAACATTAGCTGCTGGACAAGACCAAAAAAAAAATGGAACAATATCGTGGATGGCGCTATATCACATAATGTGACGGAACGGCGTAACTGATGATGATGATATTGTTGTTTACATTTTCAAACCATAGAATGAATACACATGCTTATTCGCTGACAAAGTGAAAACGTCACATCCTGGTAACTGTTCAAGCTTGTTTGCATGGCTGTTGACAGCCCATTGACTTTGTATTGTGATCACTTTGATCATGGTTCAGAGAACAGAAAGCGTAAACCAGTTGATTTGGCAACAATAGATTTTGACGTCACACTTAAATTATCAGCGAATAGACCAATAGAAGCTCCAATTAGTATTTCAATAAATGTGGCAGCTCAAATGTGATGATTAGGCCTATGTGATGATTAGGCCTATCTGATTTGCAGCGATGAAATTGGATATTGCATTGAAAAAAAGATATGAAATCAGTCTTGGTATAACAGATAAGCCATCCAATGGAAACGCAAAAATTACTCCAGTGTGATCGGAAAAATTGCGATACCCATAATTGTTCATAGAGATTTAAACTATTTTTGTCATCCAATTGAGTAGTGTAAATGTCAGTGCCGCATGCATGTATATCGCCCTCTTGATTTTATACAAGTTTTTACCTGATTTTTCTGAAAAAAATGATTCCATGAAGAACATTTTTTTTCCGCTATTAGTTTTTTTGCGTACAAACATTTTTTTTTCTGTATTTTACAAAGAGCATGTAAAAAGAAAAAAGATGTTGTGTAAATACTTTAGAGGACTAAAGATGTCTTCACTTCCCTTCCCTACATGTGCAAATTATGTGAACACAGAAAGTAAAGTAGGCCTAAATGGCCTACTAGAATTAAGGTTCTACAAAGAACCATCTAAGATTCTTGTCAGAACCTCAGGGTTCCATATAGAGGACAAATTAAGAAAGGGTTCTTCATGGAACCCTTTTTTATGACAGTGAATGGTCCGCCAATCTTTTGCATTTTAAGTAGTAATGTATTCAGTTCAGGCAATATATTTGCAAGCTTGTATATATAGCCTATATAATTTTACATTAAACGACTAGTTTCTGTAGGCATATGATTTTTGCATCAGACTCAAAATGAAATGCATAATATCAGAATAAGGAAAAGCTATAATTGTTTATTACATCTCTCTGATCTGGTATTATTTACGATAGAGCATATACCTATACAACTTTACAATATTGTGCAGAAATACAAAGTAAATGCTATAACACAAACATAAATTTTCATTTTTATGACAAAATTTATATAATGTATATACAGACAAATCTGAACAAAACTCAATATATTTTGCATGATCGTTTCTCGTTTTCAATAGGCAATCATGTAACATACTATAGCATAAACTTATGTCTGTATGAGGATACTCTGATGGATTTGCAATTGTGTAGTATTGAAAGAAGTAATGGCAGGCATATTTGAGAATTTGTAGGGTGACTCAGACATTGGTTAATGTCCTTCAACCCCGCAAAATAATGCAGGTCAGCTTAACTTTTCGTTGAATCTACTTTAGTATTAAATACTGTTGATTGTATTGTAACCATCACATCACGGGTCAATTGATTACAATAATCAAGCAACCTTTCAGATATAGCAGGGACTCCTTACACACAAATTGGAATATACTAGGTATGGATGTCGAGCAGGTAAAACAAATGCCGACAAATACATATTTACATCACAAATCGCAACAAGCAAAATAACCAAGAACTTGATAACATAAAAAGTCTACAATCCAAGAAACTTAATTAATGTTCTAAGGGTACTTCTGATAAAAATGTCATTCAAAGTCGCATAGCATGTTGGAATGCACAGTTGATGATGAATGCCGTTGATGTATGTGATTATATAATTAATCATAAAGTTGATGTGCTTGATATATCAGAGGCTTGGCAAAAAGGATAACGAGCGGGACCATCAATTTTTCGCAGACATAATTACAAATTAAATTACAGGACTTTGATATCAGCTTCCCCGAGTTGAAAAATCAGGGGGCATATGGCTTGTGTGCTTGCACGCAAAGCATATGAAATGAAAACTGTTTCTCAAAGATTCAGCACTTTTGATTACATGGAATTGGATATGGGGCACAATCATTGAAAATTGCCTTCTGCAAGTGACCAAAATCATCAGTGAGTGACCTATAATAGCGCCATCATTTTTTTTTTTGGAATTGTCTATATCTAGCAAGCATGAGAATTTTCAGACAATTATCTGATTTCAGATATTTTTCCCCGGATATTTTTATCATCTAAATAGCTTCAAATTCAGATAATTTGGGGCTTTATTTAACTATTTTAGTGGTTTTTGGTTAATTGTTACCAATTTCAGATTTTTTCCATGGAAAATCATTCTCATGCCTGATCTAGCCGAGATAGGGATGTCATTCAGTTGTTTGTTGTATATAGACCCGGCTCGACCAAACTTTCAAAGCAGTTTCAAGAATTTTCTGGACTCCTAGAATTGACTGCTCTTGGGTCTGATCAACTGGTCATAATCAGTGACATTAACATACACATGGATGACGTTGAATACTGTCATACAACTACAATAAATGATACCGATATATTGTCTTAAGCAAGCTCAATTAAGAGTCTAGACAGTACATTTGTTAGCCTATGTACAAATGTGGATACTGGTTAGATCTTTTAATCACGTGGGACTTCCAGGACTCGGTATCTACACATCAAAGAATATCAAATATATTCTGAGATTCTGAAAATAAAACCAGACAAAATTTGTTCTTCGTGTCAAGCCTGCTTTATGTGTTTGATAACTTGAAGGCATTCTAAGTAATAAATACCATAATGGAATGGATTTTATAGTTTATAAGAAATAGTTTAAAAATTACAATGAAAACATAGTTACAGATATCATATATATGATGTTATGGCATGGATGTACAATGTAACACTGTTTATTAACGAATCATTATTCTATAATCTGTTTATATTTTGATACAGCAAACATATTTGACTCAGATGAAGAACTCCCAGATGTTTTTCTAGTAGATGACAGATCAGCAGGTATGGATAGTCACTTTCCCCCTTAAAATAGCTAGTGTGTAGTAAACATAATTGATTTTTTTTTAATCTTAATGAAATCATGCATGGTTTAAATTTTCTGATTTGTAGTTTCCAGTTGAATTTTACTACAAACAAAGAAGAAAAAATCCTTTCATTTGATTCAATTCATGATCGATATTTGATCCTTAAGGTCGCCTCAAGTGTTCCCGCTAAGGCCGTTTGTTGCAAAAATGGTGCAGAAGCTCAAAAAATTGGCGCAAGGGATTCCCAAAACAAAAAGTAAAAAATAAGGTTTTGGTTAATTTATACACAAACGTTCACTTAATTAAGTTTTATTCAGATTTTATTCAAAATTACTTTAATTTCTCAGGTGATCTTTCAGAAATTGGCAATAGAGAGATGTTGTTTTTTCTTTTATGTCGCTGTTGCGCAAATTCAAAATCCGGGGGTGGGGCTCAAAATTGGTTTGGATAGGGACGTGCCTCTGGGAAATTTTAAAAGCCACTCATCCAAATGCCAGTTTTCAAGAAAAAGGGACCCAGCCATATACAAAATCTCCCAAATTTTGAGTCAAATTTGATCAATAACATATTTTTTCTGCTCAAATTTGCACTATTTTGGCAAAAGTATCTTAAGTTTTTAGAAGAAATGTCAAAATTTGCACCTGAGGGTGCCTAGTGTGAACATCTCCAACATGTCATTTTTGACATTTTGTCAAACTTGCAAAACCTGATTATAAATCAAAATTAAATCTTAGTTCATTTAACTATTTGCTATAACATTCAATCTGAGACATGAAATGCATTATTTGAACAATTTTTAGTTATGACAATTTTTTAAAAGTGGTTGACCTAATTGCGGAATTAATTCCCAAATGTGTTAACCATATTGATCAGTGTCTTTTATTCTTGTAAATCTCATTTATTATGCAGGTTTATAGTTTCTCATCACTATAGCTTCAGTATATTCCTCGAACATTTCACTTTCAAAATCAGTTGATTTTTGTAAAAAAAATCATAAATTCACTATGGCCATGAACCTGTTACTGAGGTGGAAAGTGGGTAATTGTGCCATTTGTTATAAGTTATATTGTGTGAACTTCACTAGAAACTATTGAAGAAGTCATTATACTTATTTAAGGGAGCTTAAAAGAAATTCTAAAATGGCACACAAAGGTAAGTTGTGATGTTGCCATGTCATGAGAATTTGAAAATTTCTGATATAAAAATGTGATTTTGTTTGATTTAAAAGTCTAAACCTATCATAACCATATCAACCAGCTTGTCATTTAGAAAACCATTTAAACCATGACTTTACACAATTTCTAAAAATAATCATATTTTATGATCAGTTTATTCACAATATATACCCATTTAAGCCTCATAAACAGGTTTATTCTTTTCCAGAAGAGATTGCTTTAACCCCCATTCTCCCATACTTGAAGCGTATTGACTGTGCTTAAATTCTTAGAAGTTAGTGAACATATAAGAGATGAAACTATTTGTTCCATGGAAATGAACCAATGCAGAAATTGTTTAATTTGTCCTAAAATTGACCCATACAAAGTCAAATTTAAGAACATAAAATATTGATTATTATTCTATTTTACTATGGCAATATGCAGTGTTCCCGCTAAGGTTTTTGAACTTTTCGAACAAAATTGAAGCGGTGCATGCTTGCACCAAAATCATTAGCTGTGGCTGAAAATTGGCCCAATAAATATATTTCTCACACATTTTCAGAAACTTGTTGCGCTAATTTTTACCGCTCCTGCGACAATGGTGCGCCATACGGCCTTAGCAGGAACACAGACAACATGATTTGGTTCTAGGTCAAAGATGAAAGTGTATTGTTCAATTTATATATATTTATATTTCAGTGGCAGAAAATTCTAATAGGCAAGATGGTCCGTCAAGTCAACAGCCAGAATCAGATGAAAGCAATGGTTCGTTTCTGTTTTTTCTTTCATTCTTTAGTATCATTATATAATGTTTATCATGTGTCAAGATAGAACAAGTTTTTCATCAGTGTAAGTCAAGATGTGCAGATACATTGGTTTAAAACAACCTTACTTGGTATATGTGACGCGTTACAGCAACAGATACCTTAAAGGTCAAA
>JXSR01S052990.1:67125-80824 GCA_000969725.1 Ophiothrix spiculata
CGCTAGAAAATAAGAAAAGCCACTCATCCAAATACCAATTTTCAAGAAAAAGGGACTAATCCATAAACCAAATTTTCAAAATTTTGAGTCAATTCAAAAATCACATTTTGACCAACTTTGCATTATTTTGGCACAAATTTTCTCAAGAAATGCTGAAATTTGCACCGCTTTGCACAAATTTTCTAAAATTTTTAAAAGAGTACTCATCAAAATGAGTAAGACTACAAAGTTTTTTTCATATAAAATTAATGTCGGCATCTCCTTAAGAAAAATAAGCATAATAGTAAACATTTTAAAGCAATTTGGTGTTGAATCTACTTTGAACTCAAATTGGTAGTTTTGGTAAAAATCCTTAAAATTGACAAAAAATTCAGCCATTTTAAAAAACAATAAGGTGTTATGACTCAAATAGTTTACACTAAATTTTTATGTGGTTTGCAATTTTTATAACCACTTTGTACTCTCTTTGAATCGGTCTTGTTTGAATATAAGATTATGGTTACATGAGAAAATAGTTTGCTTAAATCGGGTCTGCAAATTTTATAATCAAATTCACTTGGGTAGACCCAGTCACACAATTCATAAATATATGTATGTGCGTAGAAAACTTTGTAAAATTAATAGAGTTAAATTAATGTTGTTTTTTTGGCTCATACTTGTTACACCTTTCATTGACAAAAAAAAAAAAGATTTGAAGATGAAAAAGTGCAATATGTTTCTTTAAAGAATAAAACACATTGACATGTCTCGTAATACAGAGATTGCGTGTTCGAGCCCCGGGCCGGGCGGTTTTCGTCTCCTTAATTGTTTCCTTGGGCAATAAACTTGCTACGTAGTCGGACAGTCATGTAAAGCCGTGGGTCCCCTGTGCAAATGCTCCTTCATGGGGCGCTCCATACAGTGTATACCTGGTCTATTTGCCGAGTCCTTATTAGAATTAAACTGTAATCATCGAAGGTGTAAGCTGATTAGAACCGAAAATGAACGTTCTTTGGAAGACATCCAGTTGAATTTTTTTGATTTTTTTAACAAATTACTGATTTGGAATTTATCCTTACTGTAATAATTTAAATATGACAACAAATTCCTTTTCAGCACTCGAGAAAGGAGACTACCGTCTATGCGGAAGAATAATCGCACTGTCCATGATACACGGAGGCCCTTCGCCGGAATTTATAGCACCTTGTATATATGACTATATAACACTAGGACAAGAGGGCTGTGTAGTGGATGTTTCCCAACTCCCAATGTCTGCTGTAAGGATGTCACTTGAGCAGGTAAAATTTTAAGAATGTGCACTGAAAGTCAAGAATTATTTGCAGGGTTAAAATTTCAGATTACCGGCAAGCACTTGGGCTTTTTGTGACTTTTGAACTTTATTACCTACTTGTATTTGATTGCTATTGAAATGTATAGGCATAGATGGGCAATTCTTGATCCATAGCCTCATTCCAAAGGTAACGTCTATCAAGATTTGGATTTTCAGCTAATAAAAAATATATGTTAGGCCAAGAAGCAAAAATTACAAGTTGATCGTCTGGAAATTTTTATAAAAGTTGGTGAGGGAGGTTCGTATTATTTGTTATTTTCCAGCAATTCACTATTCATTTTGGGCTAATTTTCAACAGCTGAATGTTTGCCATTCTAGAGGAGGCCAATGTTATTTCCTCATTTCTCTACACCTACTACCCCCAGCCTGGAAAAATTGTTGATGAATGATAACATAACCAAATACTAATATTTACTTTTTACATTTCATCTTCTGAAATCAAGTGAGAAAGCAAAGGAAGAAAAATAACAAAAAGTTTTAGTATAGAATAATCTTCAATCGAACAAAAAGTGTTAGAATTTCTGAAAAAATGGTGAGGGCGGGACCGTTATTTTTGTTACTTGACATGAAATATCTGACTCAAACTGTTCTTGAAAATTTGTTGGCATTCCTCAGACAAATAAAAAAGTGCAACACATAATTAATGTTGGGTCCAACAGTAAAATTCAAAATCATCATGCATTTTTTTTGTATTCATCATTATATCTACATTAAATCATAATCATGAATCACCTTTAATATTTGAGAGCTTGTGTGGAATAGTGTAGGACTCTGAATCAGTACCTTTGGGAAGCTAAATGATGTGATGCAAAGCAACATGCCACTATGACTAAAAAGGAAGGTATTCAACCAATGTGTCCTACCAGCTATGACCTATTGCTCAGATGAGACCTGGGCAATGACTCGTAACATGGAGCAGAAACTTAAAGTCGCCCAACATAGTATTACAGGATCATGCTAAATATCACCAAACGAGACCGCAAGACAAATGCATGGATCAGAGGCATGACCCAAGTGACGATATCATCCAGGTTGTGAAACAAAAGAAATGGACTTGGGCAGGTCACCTAGCTAGAACATCAGATGGTTGTTGGACAAAATTAATAACAGAGTGGATGCCAATATATTGTTTAAGACATACAGGAAGAGATGAAATAACAAAATTCCTAGATGTCACTTGGATGAGGAAAGCACAAGACAAGTCACTGTGGTGCCATATTGGAGAGGCCTTATTCACCCTGCAGTGGGTCTACAATGGCTAACGATGATGATTTACAATACGTTTAACAGTCAATATAATCATTTGTAATTTATTATTGCTTTGATTTTTATATTGCTTACAGATTCAACATCTACCACCTGAAGGCTTCGTGGAAGCTCTGGAACAGCCAGAACATGATAATCTAAGAGTGACCATTGATAATGGTGGCACTATGCAAATGAAAAGCAAGAAACAGCAAAATATTCCAGAAGTTGATGTTGCAGCCACAGTATCAAGTACTGTGTTGTACTACAATTATACACGCATATCAGATGCAATAGAGCAGTAAGTATAAACTAAAAGAAGAAACCTACCTACAAATTATAGAATATGCAATGTAACTGCTATTCTTTTTTAAATTTTTAGCGTCAATAGCAATGAAATTGTGAACATTAGAATGAAGAACAAGATTTTGTCAGCTGTAATTGTGACATGTGACATGGTGCATCAAATTTTCAAAAAATTCTATACACATATCGAAATGTTTCTCAATAAACGTTCTATCATAAAATATATTTGTATGGGAAATAAACAAATACCGTAATTAATATGTAACCAGCTTTTAATTAAACCGCTCCATTAAATAATCACAATTTACCTATTTTATTTACTTTTTATTATATTATTCATTGCAAATAATCAACAGTAAGGATCTTTTTGTGACTATACACATGAGACTAAGACATTTCTTTCCTTCAAACAAAGCAAGAGAGAGTAACACAACATTGTTTTATCGTCATACAAAATCTTGTTCCAAACAATGATCATACTAATAATTTTCATACTCTACTGATCCCATGATGTATTAGCAGTTTAGCACATAAACTAAGGTGGCAAGTTTTTCGCGATACGGAATCATGGAAACGAACAACGGAAACGGGGAAGAAAACACCGAAAAGTGGCATTTTCATTTAAAAATGACAAAATAATTATAAAAAACGAAAAACAAAGAGGAAAAAATCCATAAACTTACAGTAAAAATAAAAAATTAAAGAAAAGGAAATATCTTACAGTACGTTTTGTACTTAAAGGATCTTCATGCCCTAGGCATACACACTCGTATCCCGTAAAATTGTTCGTTTTGGTCGACCCTAAACTAATTTTATTGGTTTTGACAAAGTAACAAGCAAAAAAAAAAAAAAAAAGGGGAGGGGGGTTTGTAGCCCTTTTGCAAGCATTTTGTGCAGTATTTTATTAAAATACTTCCTACAATTTCGTATTTTGGTGCTTTGTGTCTTCTTTTAATTCTCCCATTGAAACCAATGATAAAGAGCTAGGATTGTCTGGGCTTTTTCAATACCGGCATGAAAATATTTTGAAATTTTGATTGATATCAAATTGTAGGTCTCACTTTTATATCTTTCAAATAATCTTCAATTCATAAAACATTTTCCTATGAAATTTTTCACTACAGGCTCGTAAACAATGCCCTCACTTTTTCCACCATGTGAAAATGTCCCTAACCACAGTTGACATGCACCGGAACTTTGGATCCTAAAGTTTAAATAAATATGAATGCCGGATGATTCAGTGGCGTAACTCTTATGGGCTCGGGGTGGGAAAAAAGAAAAAGGAAAAGGAGGAAAAGAAAAAGGAAAAAAGGAAAGGAATGAGGAAGAGAGAGAGAGAGAAAGAAAAGGAAAAAAGGGAAGGAAAAAGGAGAGAGAGAGAGCAAGAAGGGGGGGGGGAGAGGCAGAACTGGGGAGAGGGAGGGGAGGGAAAATAATCTATACCCTCACTCCTCAACTGTGGGCCCAACTAACTTTTGCCACTTCTCATTCAAGTATGGAACTATGGGTGCCCTTTCATGAAAAGGCACCTAATCGGCATTCACTCGTGTGCCCTTTAAACTCGGCCTTTAAATTCAATGAAAAAAAAGAGTGTGTTTGATCCGAAAAGGATCAAATTTGAGGAGAATTGGGATCAAATTGATCCGGAAAAAGGGTAAGCTCATATTTGATACTTAATCGGATCAATTTGATCCTTTATTTTTAAGAGTGTGCAGCAGTAATAGGTGCCCTTTCAAGAAAAGGCACCCAATCGGCACTCACTCGGGTGCCCTTTAAACTCGGCCTTTAAATTTAATGAAATGTCAGCAGTACGGAACTTTTACGGGGCACCTCATCGTATGGGTGCCCTTTCAAGAAAAGGTACCCAATCGGCACTCGCTTGGGTACCCTTCAAAAACAATGAAATGTCAGTATAGTACAGAACTACTAGCTACTACTTTAAAAAAAAAACACAAAATGTTATGTTTTAAGGAAGAAAAGTTGGGTCAAAATGCCAGTCGTACAAAACTGCTGTGGAAACAAACCTATAGTATGATATTATTTTATGTTTGAAACACTATTTTAATAATGAAAATCTTGGTAATTTTCCATTGAAAATGCAACAAAAACCCCGGAGCTTCCGCGGGGCTTTGCCCCATGGAACCCCACAAGGGGCTTTGCCCTTGGACCCCACCGTGGCCCTTAAGCGGCCCCTGGACCCCACACTGTAGGCACTTGCGCGTCGCATTTTTTGCGCAAGCGCTTCTATATTTAGGGGCACCTTTATAAAACTGCCCACAGGCACCCGCTACCAAAGTTACACCACTGGGATGATTGGGATGCTGTAAGTGATCACAAGACTCAAGTCTTTTATTTTGATAAACATTAAACCATATCACTTATAACCATTTGTACTGGCACTGCAAAACAATCCGTGTCGACCTATTTTTTCTACCGGGACTTTCTACCCCTACACCATTCTTCGTGGATTGATTTAGTGTTGTGCGGCCTTGGAACAACCTGGAATTTTAATTTTGTTTTTTGAAGTTCAATGCTTTGGTTATTTGTTGATAAAATACAAAGTTTCAGTCCCAAAAGATAATCCATTGTTGAATTAGGCCAAAAAAATGTTTGGTTGCCCTCCACAGCTTTTTTCAGAGAGGGTCATTTTTGTTTGTTTGTTTGTTGTTGTTGTTGTTGTTTTTTTTGATACTCTTCCACGGACTGCTAGGTCAATTGGCAGCTCCAGTCTTCTCCTGCGACATCCAAATCAAAACAATCAAATACTTCTTGTAGTGATTTGGGACATCCTTAACATTTTAAGGGTTGAATATCGCAAAAAGCAAAATTGTAACTATTTTTTTGTAGTTTTCGGTATAAGTTTTGCATGTTTTTTTAGAAAAAAAAATCAATAAAAAAAAAAGTTTGGGTCAGGCTGAAAAATAGGGTCGGTCGGTGGAGAGCAACCAAAGATCATTGATCTTTAAAGTTGAGAAAGTCACTACAAAATATAGCGAAATTTAGCGTTTTTTTAGGCACATTTTGCCTATATTCAATGTTAGGGTTAAAGGTCATGGTCAGGGTTAGGTTGCTGAATTAGAGTTGAGTTTCTTACTTTTCCGCTAGAATAAAGGCACAATATAGTAGCTTTTCGAAATTGATCAAAACAATCAAAAGTGATGTATAAATGTAATACAGGGTGGCTAAATATTTTTTTTCAATGCCCCAGTGAACAATGATTGTGGGAGGTGCATTAAATTTCACCTGAGACCTAGCATATGACATGTCATACAGCATAATCTAAAGTAATATTTTGACACAGTCAACCATAAAAAATTGAAATCAACAATTTACATTTTTTCGGAAAAAAAAGTTGGGGTGAATAGGGACATCCACCAAAAAGTCAAGGTGATCAAGTGCGAACAATTAAGACCTTGATATGCAGAATAAATAAAGATGAGTTGGTATGACTTATGATAGACTAAAATCATTGGTCTAAAAAGTTATAAAATAGTGAAAATTCAAGAAATAATTATTGTCACATCCAGCGTTATTGTGCTGATGAGCAATTGCGATCCGATGTGAGTTGCACTGTGAAAATACACATTTGGAAGAACTGAAATGCTTTAAATAACTGTTTACTCTTGATCATGGGATAAAAGTAGAGTTTGGTCACTTTCATATGATAGGATTCTGATTGAAGTTGCTATTGCATACCTCCAAGAACTTATTGGCTGCGCATCTTAATGGGTCTCCCACTCTGAAACTCGAGATTAGGAATTAAAACATTAGATTACTGGTATTATTGAAACGAATTGTGTGTACAATTAATTCTTCTTGATATAGATGATTAAAAAACAAATAATAGAGTCAACAGAAGATGTAATTTGGTTATCCTTGATCTGATGAATCATGGCGTACATATAAATTTTAATTTCTGACCCATTTTGACGACCAGACTGTACTCACCCCAAAATGGAATTATTTACTTGAACCAATTAAATTATTAGGCCATATTGATAGTATTGTGTTCAAAATACCATTTATTACTCACTTATGTTTGATTTACAGGAAAATGTTCAATCTTATCAGCTCTTTGCAAGTAAAAACTGCACTGTCCCTATTCACCCCAGAAATCGGGATTATTAGGGACATCTCATTTTTGGCTGTCAAGGTCACATCCATCCAAAATTCAATTTTATTCTTATATCATATTAAAGGTGTAGGGGAAGGACATAATTCGCCATAAATAGTTCGGTACCAGAAGCTTCATGTTTGCCATGTATGAAAGTGGAGTTGATTTGAAGCGCTCAGTATATTGCACCTAGCTGAGAGGGTTGACAACATTTTTCCCGTCTGAATTGCATGGTGGAGGTGTTTACCAGAAAACCAGGTGGAGAACCTGTCAGGGTGATTGGAATTACAAATAAAGTGGTGCATTATAGCGTACTATTAATCCCCTGTATTTCATTTATTATTATATTAATGTATATATTATATATTTGTTCTGTGTGCATTTATCAGATTTAAAGAAGGTCTGTCCACGCTCGGTTTTTTGGAGGCCATTCGACAGCACCCAAACATTTTCAAACCAATGTTCTGTGAGCAGAAACAATTTAAGCTTCAAGATGCACTGGCAGTATTCCAACCGAACAGACACACAACACCAGAGAAGATGGCTATAGAAGGAACAGTCCTGAATTACTGGCAACTACTCCTCCAAAGGATTGATGGTAATATTGTTTCCATGTCTTGTGAGTTAAATTATTTGATATTTGTGTGACTGTTTAGAGAAGAGTAGTATCAAAATCCATGTGATATGCTTCCTTTCATAGCTCAATGTGGCAGCTATAGGGAGAGATTGGGCAGTAAAAAGTAATTTTTTGTTCTTTAAAAAATCAGAAAAACTTCATGCTGTATTTGGGTTTTGATTAGACTGAAGGACACTTTACTATAGTCAAAAGTTATAACATATGGGTATTGAGGCTATTTTTTATATAGGCATATGCACTGTCACACTTGATCTTGAGGTGGGATGGTCTTAGAGATGATACGCACCTGTTTGTCCCTACGTGTTTTGGTTCAGTGGTGCCAAGGATTCATCCTTATATGACCCTCAAATACAATTCAGATGTTCTAAAAAGTAAGAAGTGGCATCTTTTCCCATTCAAAATGGCCGATTTTCATTAAAATCAACCAAAACAGTCTTTAAAATGCCTGATATCATAATTAATCGACAGGAAATATCATTTAGGGTTACAACAATATCATTTACCCTTAATTGTGTTGTACGCTTGTATCAAAGTCAAAATAGAGCCTGTTATGAGAAAATGGCTGCCAAAATATTTTTTTATGGCAAAATTTTTATTATTATTATTATTATTATTTTTATTATTATTATTACTATTATTATTACTCCTTCCGTGGTAGAGTACAAATCATAAAAGATGATCTTCAACTAAATTTTCCATCAGGACGTGTTTCTACTTTCCTAAATTTTTGTTTCCGAACCGTATGGTGTTTGATTTAAAGTTGAATATTAATCAGGAAGGTTATTTGGAAGGTTAGATATTCAAAAATAATTTCTTTAGTAAAAATATTTATGTAGCTACAAAGATGTTCTAAGATTGAAAATGTAATAATTTATTTTTAGAAACACTACCATGGAAGTTTGCATTTAACACGCTGAATGAAAAATTCAAAGCACAAATCATTGTCTTTTTTGCATTAAATATTCAAGTTCAACTGGAATAGTTATGGGTGTTAAGTTAGTGGGTGGAAGAACTTTCTAAAAATGCAATAAAATCAGTATGTGTCACTGTGACTTTGGACAGCATCTAAAAATTAAAAATATATATTTATTTAACATAACAGGTAGTTCTACATTAGATGTTACTTGTCAAAAGCTATGTCCAAGGAGGTTTCAAATTCTTAAAAAGCAAATATCAAACTTTTGTATGTTAAGAATAAAAACATTTGTAATAACCCCCCAAAAAAGCGTTCAGTTTAAATTCACCTGGTTTACTGTACTGTGTGAACCTGAATTGGCTATACATAGTGTATATTTGCCCAAATCTATGTTGCAATAATAAATAAGTGATATATGCTAGTGAACATGTATAGTCAAAATCAAAATATTTGTTTAAATGCAAGTAATTTTGTAACATTCATGATCAAATCATAATCATGCCGTGATGGTAAGAATATTTTGTTTGACATCATCAACTCCATAAACTATTGGAAGTACCGGAACAAAACCAAGGTTAATAATAGGGAATTATTTTCTACATCTGGCCTTGCTTTTTATTGTTACGCAATTCATGATGATTGTGTTTGACAGCGTAGATCTACATTTTCAACCATTTTCACACAAATGATGGGTAATTTATTGTATATAGTTTAGTTTATGTACAAAAGATAATGGACAAATCTATTAAATGGAAGTTTGTGGGAGAATTTCAAGTTTCATATTGAATAACTGCTACATTTAATATTCTCATCTTTTTTTACAGATGAAGAAGTAGGGTTAACGTTTGGGGAACTACTTTTCTTCACAACGGGATTGGACAAACCCCCTCCAACTGGATTCCCACAAGGCAAACCAGCCATGGCATTTTTACATGGGACACCAACAACAAATAGATTTGACTATAGCCTTCTCCCGAAGGCGAACACATGCACTATGTGCATAAGTTTGCCAACTCTCCATGAGTCATATGAGGCATTTGAAGAAGCCATGATTATGGCCATTAAATGTACAGAAGGATTTGGCTTCGCATAGAGTTACCTTACTGAAATATACAACCGTCAAATGACACTCAAAGTACAGCCTTCAAATGTTGGTTTGAAGGCTTCATTCACCCATACCCTTCACTAATTATCAAGAGATTGAATGCAGCACATAGCCTTCAAAATAGCCTTCGAATACTATATAACCTTCCAATACCCTTCCTATGAGCCGAAAAATGCAAATGAGATTGACCATTCAAATGGTATTTTGAATGTTGTTCTTGAATGGTGTTTTGAATGGTATTGAAACCCCGGGGGGCTACTCAGATATGGTTTGGGTAGGGACGTGCCTCTGGGAAATTTTGAAAGTCACCCATCCAAATACCAAATTTTAAGAAAAATTGACCCATCCATATACCAAATCTTTTAAATTTTGACCCAAATTTAATAAAAAATCTCCCTTTTCTGTCCAAATTCGCTATATTTTAGCATAATTTTCATACAGTTTGAGAAGAAATGTCCAAATTTCCGAAAAATTTGAAAAGAAAACCCATCAAAATACCCCATTTTGCGAAGAAAAAGGACCGATTGGAATACCAGAAAGCCTGATTTTGCTACCCGAATTTGCGGCACGTCCCCATAACCCCTTTTGTACTAAGTAGCCCCCCCCCCCGGGATGAAACACCATTCGAAGCCTGTAGTATACAGCCTTCGAATGTTATATTTTGTTTGAATGTAATTTTGAAGGTACGGTAATGCAAAATGCCATTCAGAAAGAAAAATGTTCCTGCCAAAAATCAAAAAACATGTTCCCGGCAGAATTTTTGCATGAAATTTTTCTAAAAGTTGCAAATTATAAGTACAAAAAACATTGCTGAAATAAAATGAAAAATTTATGTGGTTTCGATTTAACAGCCAAAACAAATTTGAACAGTGCCTTATTAATTCAAAACTAGTTCAAAACCAGTTTATGCTAATTAGCAAATAAAAAACGACATGGTCGATTTGATTTTTTTACACCAAAAGATGTGCTGTGCATTAATAGTCTTATAATATAGGATTATACTTAGAATGATGATGTAAATAATTATGCATTTTCATGTGGTTTATTTGTAAGGCCCCTATATAGAACTGCCTTAATTGATCTTAGAGGCCCTATACCGCAGGTTAGGTTTCGTGCATAGTGCAAAAATGCAACTTGTTTACATTGCCGTTCCATATAATCTTAAATCCAGACTCCACTATCGTATAGAATATTTTGCTTAGAATATTCTATGCTGACAACAAAATGCTACGTCATTTTGTCGTCAAATTAAACTGCGTTGTGTTTTATTCAATAACCTACGTACGCCGTTTTGTCCACAGCATCGAATATTCTAAGCAAAATATTTTATACGACAGTGAGTCTGCATGACAGGGCCTTAACAATGCAGCGCGGCCGCGTTTTTCTGTAGCAAGACAATTCAAATCGACCATGTCATTTTCGTACTAATTAGCATAAACTCGTTTTTCAATGGTGCTGTTCAAATTTGTTTTGCCCATAAAATCAACCATTTTTTTTTTTTTTCAAATTTTATATCAGCAATGTTGTAACTGTGCTTACAGTGTGCAACTTTGAAAAAATTCTGTTGAGAAAAGTTTTTTAGGCCTGTAGCTGAAAAAGTTTTAATGTGACATACAGGGGTGTGAGAGTTCAGCTTTTTAGCTGAGTTCAGCTTATTTAATATCTTCAAAAGAGTCCTAATTTGAGCTTTTTCTTTTATTTTTAGCCTGTTTTGGCATTTTGTCACTATTTTCAGCCTTTTCAACTCTTTATCAACTTACCCTAACACCACTGGACATAAAAAATGTTTTTTTCAGCCAACCATTTTGAAAAGGTTCATCCAATTTTTGAGGTTTTTTTTAATTGTTTTGAATCACTAGACATGCAGATCGACTTCTATGTAAAATTTATATGGGAAGGCAGTTTTTTAAGGGATGGATCCTAGGATCCCTCTTGCATTGGTACCAAAAAGAGAGTGAAAGCACCTCGGTCACTTATCAGTATATTAAACATGAACTAAAATCAAAGAAATGACAAATAAAAGAGTTCAAAATGTCTCCATAATATTGTCAATAGCTTATAACTGCAATAAAAGTAATGTAATATGTAATGTATGCTTACCAGTAAAGTTCTTCAGACCAGGCTGCCTACCTCTGGGCTAAACTAAGCTTATATGTTTTTGATGGTCAAGCTTACAGCATGCATGCTTACCACTTTAAAAAACACTTAATATTCACATTGAAGAGTAGAGCCCAGCACTTTAAGTCCACACAATATTTAATGCCATTACAAAGTATAGAAACAGCCATGTATCATATCCATAGGTGTAATTGAATCAAAGGAATGTACGTTTTTGATTTACATGATAAATGCGTCTTCGAATGATTATGTAAATACAAAGGTGCATCTTCTTTTAGAGTAAACTTTAATAATTGTCAGAGCAATTAATTGTGGGCTGCTCTGGCAAAATGAGAGAAAATGAAGATTTTGAATAAACGGCAAAGTAGAAATATGGTGAAAAGGTCAAATTTTGTTTTTTCACATAAAACACATACATACCTAAGTGTTAACTATATCTTGATTTTTGAAGGTCAATTTTGTTGGGAAGCATTAATCATTTTCAGTGGATTAACTTGTATTTTGACCTCTAAATGGAGAAGGAAAATGTAACATTATATTAAGAGCTGAATTACAAAACGGCTTAGAGACCAGTTTTTCAAAAATGAGTTTTTGATAGATTTTTACAGGCTTTTAACTTGTGTATCATCCTGGGAAAAATCTTGTTGAAAAAATCTCCCTCAGTGGGTTAAAATCCCAAAAATGTTACATTTATGCCGAAATATGGACATCATATGACCATATTGGGCATAAAAGGACATAATACCCATATGGTAACTTTTTTATTAAACATGTCCAGATGTTGAAATTTGGTAATTATAAAGTATATCATAGCCTAATAAAGAATTGAAAAGAAAAGACATTTTGCAAAAAATTTGAAAGATAGGTGGTTCTTGAGTTAAAAATTGATAAGTTGTCCTGCAAAACAGCTTACATCAATTTTCAACAAAAATCAATAGCCAATTAATTATATATTTTTTATATTTGATGAATTATCTAAATTACACCTTCTTTTTAAAGACATATTAGGAAAGAATCACTAAAATAAATAACAGGGATTTTGCGACACATTTTGATGTTGTAGCAGTTTTTTGCCCTTTTTCCAAAAAGTGCAAAGTGGATGTAAGCCATTTCGCAAGTCAACTCTTCATATATCATTCAAAAGCTAAGATTATAGAGATTTAAAATATACCAGAACTCAATTTTTTAATTTGTGACTTTCCTCTCATTTTACCAGAGCACCCATCAATTACATAATAAGTATAAACAAAAACGTACCCCATACTACATGTTGGCCGTGATAATCCTATATGAATTCTGTATGATTTTATGAATTTGAGACTGTCCACCAAAATACTTCTGTAAAGTTGCCCCTTTTCAAATAATAAATGATGATTTTACAGAGGATTTGATGGTTAATGGTCAAACAAATGAAAGTGTTAGATAAGTAGACATTTGTTAACATTTGTTACATGTACAATAATTATTTTATTGTAGCATCGGTAAATATATTTCTAGAGATTAGCATCATGCCCCAAGATCAACAGGCAAAATAAAATCTTATTTTTACCCCCTGGCTTTGAGAAAGAATTAAAGGAGGATACAGTGTATATGTATACAATGTATTATGTGGTATATGTGTTCCATTTGGGTTGGAAAGTCCCAGGAGTTAAGTTGTTTGTGATGTATCTTGTAAGCCATATGCCCTACATTCATTATATTTGGTTTAAGTCTGAAATATGCTGATTAAAGAGACTGGCCTAGATTCTTCCCACTAATTTTTTACCTGCATATTTTTTTACTTGAATCGATAGAACATGTTTATAGAATATAACCTACAAGTGGTTTTCCATGAGTTTGAGAAATATTGAAGAAAATTGCAATTCTTTACTTACTTTAATTTTTGTCGCTGGCGACAAAAAGTGGTGTGAAAACAGTGTTTCTAGTTT
>JXSR01S052991.1:0-10212 GCA_000969725.1 Ophiothrix spiculata
TAATACTCTTGGACTAGTTGTATCATGGGAAATAGTCAACAATTCCTGTGCAGGTGTAATAAGAATAACATAAAACTTGTCATGATAGTGAATTTGATCTGGCAATTTGACAGAATTAAAGCTGAATACATACAAGGAAGCAGTAATTTAGCCTTCAAATTTCTCTTGCATTGATAGATTTAAAGACTTTCACCAATGTATTCCGAAATATGAGAATTGGTTGCATTCTGAGGCTATTTGTTGATTGTCCATAGCTAACTTTTTCAATAGAGCCTGGAAAAGTTTTTTGAAATACCATATCTACTGGTTGAATTCAACTAATAATTTTCTGAATGTATACCACTTTACCATTGAGTTACTTCATACTAGTATGCCAAAGATGGAGAAAGTATGAGGAGAAATTATTCTTTTCCTCAAGGCATTTATATTGGATCAGAGACCTGAGCTTTTGATTATCTAACAAGTGTTATCTTCTGAGCTGGAGCTCTGAAGCTGTCAAGTCAAGAGTATCCAACCAAGGTCAGCTCTGAAGATGACACTCACTAGAGTATCGAAAATGTGAAATTTGACCATTGCTAGAATTCTATACCATATTTTAGCAATGTTGGGGTGTATACTTATGTTTTTGAGGTTCAAAGAATCCATTTGTACAAGTTTTGTCAGCATCAGACTTTTTGCGTGTGTAAAAACGACCATTTTAGGTCAAATTAGGCTATGAGGGCGTTTTTGCCGATAAAACAAACATGGACATTCCGATTGCGATAATTTGAATGTCACACAATAGATAATCATTGATAGTATCAGCACAGCAAATTTGAGCTCTCTAAACAAAACGGTTTGGTCATGGTGCCAATTTAAGTGAAGCACAGAACTAAGCAATTTTGTGCCATAAGTTTGTGTGTAGGTCAACAAACTTTTGTTCCCTGTGTTTTCAATGGAAGCGTATTCAAAAGCAATAAATTTGCACCACGAGTAAACGAAACAGCTACGTAACATGCTGAAACTTTTCGAATATAATAACGGAATTTTTATCTTCAATTCTACCTCAAAAAATGTTTCAAAATGAGTAATGCTAAGGAGTGGTGAGCAAAGCGCCCTCGTGGCTTAAATTTGCATAAAATGGCGGATTTAAAAAAAACGAAAAATCTAATTCTGTCAAAAATGTGAAAATGGATTCCTTGACCTCAAAAACATAAATATGCACCCCAACATTGTTAAAATATGTTATAGAATTCGAATTCCAGCAATGGTCAAATTTTCAGACCCCCCCCCCGGCCCCCCCCCCCCCCCAAACTGTGGTTTAGCTAAACACCTTTCCGGAATACAGGCCTTTGTCTTTAGTTTGAACAGAGGAACTGGGACCGACAGCTCGCTAGTCTGAACACATTGTTCAATGGGGAAAATATAACCCTGAAAAAGGCTCGCTAGTAAAAAACAGCTCGCTAGTCCAAATATGAAAATAGGCTTGTCAGTCAAAATTTTAAAACAACTCGCTAGTCCAAATTTTAAAAATGGCTCTTTGTCCAAATTTAGAAACAGCTCACTGGTCCGAATTTAAAAATAGGCTTGCTAGTCCGAATTTAAAAATAGGCTCGCTAGTCCCAATTTTTAAAACAGCTCGCTTGTCCGAATTTTGGAAACAGCTCGCTAATCTAAATTTTGAAAAGAGAACAATAGAAAATGTACAAAATGTTTATCTATTTGGACTAGCGAGCCCTTTTCGTAATTTGAACTAGCGAGCCCTTTTATAGATTCGGACTGGCAAGCTGTTTTAGAAATTTGGACTAGCAAGCTGTTTTTGAAAATCGGACTTGTGAGTCTTTTTCATAATTCAGACAGGTGAGCATAAATTACAATTTTAGCGAGCTGTCGGACTAGCGAGCCATTGGACTAGCGAGCCATTGGACAGGACTACTGACATATCGGACTTGGGAGCTGTCCCCCTAGAACTTATGGTCAAATGATTAGCCTTTTGATTGGCATGGGTTGATATACCCTTTCTGTTTGTATTACAGTGGGACAACAGCCATCATGATCCAAGTATCAACAGAATTGGGGAAATGTTTCATGGCCTGTTAACAACAGTTTTTCCTCAGGGATCATCAGTACGTCAGCTTCCACCTAGTGTGATTGGGATTGAACCTGGCAGTAGGGGGCGCTTTCCGCTTGCTTTAGGACATGCACTCCATTATGTCAAACCTAGGATAGCTCTGATTGGGTAAGTTTTGCCGAGATAGTGTTGGCATTTGGCAACATGGTATTTCAAAGTCAAGGTCCAAGAATATGTATATTTTGATTTATTGAAAAGCAAGGTCAGGGGAGAGGAGGTGGTGGACACTGAGAAGGGGTACAGACATGTGCGGCCCTTAGACACTCTTGTCACACCTTGCCCATACTCCCTAGACACTTATTTCAAGCACAATCATTAGGATACAAGACTATGTTTTTAATTCTTTAGTTCACAAGCCCCTTTTTTGGAAATTCAGTTCAACTTTTGAAGTTTTTGATTCCAGAGCTTTAATTGACCCCCTCAAAAAACATAGTGTTTCAATGGTCATTTTTGGGGTCTTTTAAGTTCTCTGGACCCCCTATTCAGAGTTCTCTGGACCCCCTATTCAGAGTTATTTCCTAGTTCTCAAACCTCAAACCCTTGTTTCAGAAATTGGGGCCATATTTCCCTACCAAAACTAAAGTTGGAACATCCTTACTTACCCCATCCTCTACCTGGAACTAAGGTGTTAGTTCAAATATAATGCAGAGAGTCATGTTTTTCTTTAAAAGAGAATTTCAAGTGAAATTTACATGCACAATATATTTCAGTTACCTAACTGCTGAAAGTTTTCTATTTGTTTCAGAGATGCAGCACACCGCATACATCCCATGGCTGGTCAAGGGGCTAACCTAGGATTTGGGGACGTGGCAAGCCTCACTGATATCCTAGTAGAAGCTTCAGAAATAGGAAAAGACCTAGGTAAGTTTGTCTGTACTAATTACTGTAATCACATGCTGTGGCAGAGTTTTCATTAAAATAGTTTTCGTCATAATATACACTACCCATTGACCAAAATATACTTTAATGGAGGCTGCCAATTACCTGAATCATAACATAGCTGCATTGTGAACTAGGATGATAATTAGTCTTCAGAGGTAATGTAATGGAAACCATGTAATGCCTGTGTGGAGCTTAACTTTAAAGGTGGCTTTGGGGTTGCTGTTGCAATTGTAGACAGCAGCTTCACCAGATGACCACAGGTTTGCTTTTTTGAGCTGTCATGATCTAGGCAAAACATTTGCATTTTGCCGCGGTAGTCTGTCATGAGTAAAATTGAATTTATTTTAACTCAAAATGAGTTGACCCTCTGTAATGAGCTTTACATTTTGAGCAAATGGTTAAGTTTGAACATACACCTTCCTAGTAGCAAGCAGGTAAGACTGATATAATCAATATAGAATACATTTATTAAAATTGTAAATATTTCTTTAGTAGTCATTTTTAAAATATTTTGGACTTTAAATCAAAGCTTTTGCCAATAGTTAAAAAGTATGAACATTTTAAATATGCCAAAATATCAACTTTGTTAGAATCCGACTTTTAAAGGAGCTTGGTCCGATAGCCCCAACTTTTTTTCAAACTTTTTGAGATTTTGGTATCAACATATTGCTCATAGTTTTCTCATAACCCATGTGAAATTTCATGGCTGAGTTATGTTCAGTTTTGGAGATATATATGAAAATGTGTCTAATTATGGTAACCATAATTAATTCTATACAGTAACAAATAGGAAGCTCTGAAATACAAAACTAGCCGTAACGAAAACTAAATTTTAAAAAATCGTACCAAGGTCCTTTAAATGTATTTGGCCCTGTATCTCAAATTGAAAATTGTTACTTGGACTTTCCTGGTGGATGATTACATACACATAAATACCTGAATGCCTTTGATTTGTTTATGTACTTGCAGGAAGTTTATCTCACCTTTTGCAGTATGAAACAAGTAGACAACAGCATGTCTTGCCTATTATGGCAACAATACATGGACTTCATCATCTCTATTCTACCGAGAACCAGGCTGTCGTATTGATGCGTAGCCTAGGCCTACAAGCAACAAATGCAATGACATCTGTAAAGAATGCTTTCATGTCAGGAGCCTCTTACTGAATGATGTTGTCTTCAAAACACACCGGGGTGAGCTAGATCCTGACTTTTCCTGCTAAGTCTACAAGAAGAAGATGCGTTCATTTTCTGTAAAGAATACTTTCTATTTGTTGGGTTTAACAGAGATTTTACTGATTTTTGCATATTATCAATTCATTGCTTACCAGATCTATTATAAGTACCGTAGCAAATTATGCAAGTATTTCTTTTAAGACTGCTTTAAAATTCAGATGTGGAAATTTGATGTGTTTGATCTTTGTGTAAATTCATGTCTTTCAATACCCACCACCAAACAAATTAGTATAAAATCACAGAATCGGATTCGCCCCGGGATTCGCCCCAGCTAAGTTGTCTGAATTCAGAACCTGACGATGATAGCTTATTGTAATTCAATGTGGGGATACCAGTTTTAGTTGATTGTAGTAGGCATAAGCTTAGCAAATTATGGTCATGTGTCGTATGGTGGGACACCCAATTTTGGGAGGACGTTACATTGTGCCAATTTTTTTTAGGTTTAGCAAAGTGCCACAAGAGAAGTAATTGGCCTTTTAATATAAATTTAGGCTTGTTTTAAAGCTTGTTTTTTCTTCTTTTCAAAAATGTATTAAGTGTTTCCATAAGTCTTAACGTTTTTGTTTTACGTAAAGAAAACATCAACAATGTCAGTGGTGGAGGAGCCGCGGTACAGGAGTCGCGGTAGAGCAACCTATGTTATTTCAATGGGAATGTGGGATTTTGACATGCTCAATATTTTTTACAATGTTATAAAATGCAAACTATATGAACAATGCACATCATTTTTCTTGCAAATCTTAACAACTTATCAAAGTGCCAATATCAACAACTGAAATAAAAATTAACTGTATTTAGTAACTAATTATCTTTGATTTAATTAGCAGCCGCCAGCCATAAATAAATGGAATTTATTTTTAAATGACACCACCATATTGCCTCTTGACCAACTTAAATGCATTTCAATCATTGCAATTTAAGTCTAATTTGATGACCAAACTTATCCCTTTTCCATAAAATATTGAATAAATGTCAGTTAGTTACTAATTAATTAATAAAATGACTAATTTTACCATTTGGCCACATGGTGGCACAAGCATTTCATACTTAAAATTTCAAGAAAATACACCTCTGCGCAATGAAACTGTTATAACTTGAAAAGTATGCACCCTACCCCAATAAAAGTATACATTTTTAGAAAGCATTTTCTTCAAGGAATCCAAAAATGGCATTAATTAAAAAGTAGAGGCTAATAGGAAAGCAGTATGGTTGAACAAAATTTCAAAAACAAATAAATTTTACTTTAAGAAATATCAATTTTTGATCACCCTGTATATCATTCGTTTGATAAATTGATGAGTAAAATTATATATGGCTTGAAAGCTTAGAGTTTTGACTTTAAGAATATGCAATGATATAGCATAAACCTCTTTCCCTCAAGGTTTTTAGCAGGTATTTAGAAAAACATAAAAATTTAAAAAATATTGTTTTACACCCTATATTTTTTCTTACACACCCTGTACATCAGCGTAAAAAATACAAATATTGAATCTTTAGACCATAAGCTTTCAGAATATGTATGGTTTGCCTATGGTACTCTGCATAGTTTTCATGCTACATCAACAAATAGAGATACTGGGAAATTTGCTAGATTTTCACAATGTAACGCTAGGGTGTCCCACCATATGACACGTGACCTTATGCGTTTGTCAATGGCAACTGTCAAAAGTGAAAATCAATATGACTTGTCGACATTTCTGCAAACAGGGATACAAGTTTAAGGCAATTTACATTCAGAAACTTTGTTGTTCCAATTTATGCTAACCTTGCAAGATCACTGAGAGTTCTTGTCATTTTTTTACAAGATAAAGAAATTGATTGCAAATGAATTTTCTTCTTCATATTTGTAAAAAAAAGTTAACTTCTTGAAATACTGAATTCATCAAAGACATCATCTACAGGTAATTTCAGAGAAGTTCAGTTAAATCCTATATGTGAATGATAAAAGCAGAGTTAATATTGATTTGCCGCATCAAAAGATAGATCTTGGGATCGAATTGAGTTTATCTATATCAGTTAACAGCTTGTTTATTCCTCTTTAATGCGCTACCAAATTAGTGTCAATCTGAGGTTTTGTTCAGAGGTTAGAACCAAAAACGGCATAGAAACCAAGACCAAACTATGGCAGTCACATTTCTGAGTAAATCGAATTCAAGATGTTATCGCCTAAACAATGCTATTGGACTATTGGAATAACAATTACAACTTCGAAACTCCACAACAGCATAAGAAGACAGCTGTCAGCTTCTGTTGAGATTACAGTATAAACAACCCTATATGGGGTCCTAGTATAACCACCTGAAGCATTGGTTGCACAAATGACAATTAATATCGAATATCTTATTAAAGAAGATGGTTATTTCATGGAATTAGCACAGTGCTAATTCCATGTGTGCTAATTCCATTGTTATTTTCCGGTAAAGTAAATAAATAAACAAATAAATAAGTATGACTTATTTAAAGCCTCATTGGTGTCTAGCACTGCCTTCCACGATAGTCCTCTGTCAGATGGACAGATTTATTTGTCAGTTTTAGATGCAGGAGAAAAAAGTGGAGCGCCCGGAGGAAAACCTGCGGAAGCAAGTTTGAACTGGCAACCAATTGCACATACAGTGCTGAGATCAGAGATTGAACCTGCATCAGTCCTGGGCTCATTGGTGCAAGGCGAGGGAATTATGGCTGAACCACCTGCTTCTCCAAAATAATCCAGACTGGTAATCATGCTTAGCATTATTTTTCAAGGAGGTCATCTTCTTGCAAATGTTATTTGGGATAGAGAATGGTACACTGAATACTATGGTTTTTTATCCCCTGGCTTGATTATAGGATGAATTGAACAACCTTACATTGCTAAGGGAACCTAATAGAATCATACACCCTTTTGACCCTCTTAATAAACTTTGATGTATTTTAAAATGTTATAATGTCGCTTAAGAGGTTTTAACGTAGGCCTAAATCCGTTTAAATTTCAATCAGTTGGATGATTTGACCTCTGACTCTTCTTATGACTCCCTTATTTTTAAATGTTTATATGTGACTCGATCAAGGAAAATGAGTCACATGTCATCAATTTTCAATTGTGATTTTTGATTACAATCTTATTAAGCATTAAAAATGCTACATTTTGATCCAAACCTATCAAAATTGGTCACCTGGTTCCAAAAATACAACGATTCTTTGAACATTAAAAACAATGAAAAACAAAAGAATTTTCTACCTTTATTATCAATATTTCAGACATCTGATTCATTCCCCTTGATCATGTGACACATGTTGCTCGGGAGGTCCTAATGAACATCCCTTTCAAATTTCAGGTCAGTTGGGAGTGTTTTAAGTCAAGGTCATTTTAATTCCTTCAGTGAACTTTTATTTATTACTTTTTCAGGTGGTGCCGGATTTTCAAAAAGTTGACTTTTTGAGGTAATATTTTTTGTGACCCTAAACCAGTTTCAGTTGTTAGAAAAAGTGACAGTAGTTTTTTTTTACAAACGTTTGTGTTTTGTTTAACTAAAAATGAAGATCATTGGTTTGGGGGTTCTTTTTGTGGACCTTCTTTGAATTTTTGATGGATCTTTGTTGTACAGGTGAAATTGGTGTGTGTGGGGGGGGGGGGGTATGTGATATCGCATTGCTATATGTAGCATGAAACAAATACAGCAGCTCTTACAGCAGTAGTTGGTTCCATGTCTTGACTGTGCGAGGGTAATGCAAGTATATATTATGAGTCAATTGTTGAGGAGCGTTGGTACAGAGGAAGTGGCCCTGGCTCCCCAACTGTTATGGAAATTAATGATTTTCATTGAAAATCCAAGATGGCTGCCAATGACCCTCATGAGACACATTTTTAATTTGGCAACAACAAAATTCATTAACTAGACAGACAAGGTTACAAAAAAGTAAGTTCAGTAAGAAAAATGTGTTCATTGGGGGAGCCCCTGTACTTAATAACATGAAAACATTCTAAAAAATTTTTGGAGGTCATTAAGGGGTCACTTAGACTTTTTAGGGGGTTAATGGTCAAATTGCCTCAATTAACGTGAAATACCGCCCGCCCAGGGATAACTGATATTTGTGCCCGGTTACCACCAGAGTTCCGTAGGTTCCGAAAGTGACCCTATGTGAAACCAAAAATTGGTGAAATGATACCCTATCTGAGACTATTAATCTACCATATCTGTTCGAATGGATACCCTATCCAGGACCATACCTGTTCAAATGAATACCCTATCTGAGACCGTACGCAAATGTGAAGAAATCATAGGTTAAATGCACCTGTACAATATTTGAACACTTTAAAGAAGTGTTTTCAGGTATTTGAAGCACTTTTATTGGAAAGTTAAGGCACCATTGTCACCCCTTCTTTCTTAGTTTGATACCCTATCAGAGACTTAGAAACATATGATTTGATCCCGGGGGAGGGTAACTGATATCTGTGTCTGGGTAATCACCTAAATTCCGCAGGTTCAGAAGGTGACCCTATGTGAGACCCAAAATTGGCAAAAATAGGTGAAATGATACCCTATCTGAGACCATAAATCTACCATACCTGTTTGAATGGATACCCTATCCGGGACCGAACCTGTTCAAAATGAATACCATATCTTTTTAAGTGTTCAGTACACTTTTTAAAGTGTTCAAATGGTGTACACCATTGTCATTAATTCATCCATTCTGGCTAATAGTTTGATACCGTATCAGTGACTTAAAGGCCAAATTTGATACCGTATATGAGACTTGCAGAGTACCAGGTAGATTTTGATACCCTATATTGCAAGTCTTGTGACCTGTCCAGGTCTCACCTTTTTTTGGTAACTCGGGTGGTTACCCAGTCAGAATATACAGTTGCCCCCTTGTGGATTTGATACCCTACGTGAGACTTGCAAAGCTCAAGTACCAGGTAGATTTTGATACCCTATATTGCAAGTCTCGAGACCTGATAATGTCTCACCTTTCTGATTACCCGGTCCAAATACCCAGTTACCCTGGGGTTGGGTATCAAACTAAGGAAGAATGGCTGAATTAGTGTGCCTAATATTGTCCAATAAAAATGCTTCAAATACTTTGAAACACTTGTTAGAATGATGTACAGTTACAAGAGGGGAGCGTGGCCGAGCGGTTAGAGCACGGGTCTCGTAATATAGAGATTGTGGGTTCCAGCCCTGGGCCGGGCGTTTTCGTCTCCCTGTTTCCTTGGGCAAGAAACTTTACTGTACTTGCTCCGTGGTCGGACGTGGGTCCCCTGTACGAATAGACTTCTTCATGGGGTATGCATGTTATGCAAGTACTTGTATCATTGATTGATTGATTTTAATTGATTTCTTGCAATATTTTGCGTAGGGTCTCAGTATAGGGTATTGAACAGGTATGGTCCCAGATAGGGTATCCATTCGAACAGATTTATGGTCTGAAGTAGTGATATGCCAGTTTTTGGTTTCGCATAGGGTCACCTTTGTCTGTGGTAACTTCTTGGCGGGACATACACAAAAATCATTGCCCCCCACCCCACTTTATGCCCTTACTTAGCGTATAAAAATATGCAGATTTCAAAACCGTTGGGGTTGGGACTTCAAGCCCAGAAAACTAAAAAGATATTCTGATTATTTAAAAAAAACCTCTAAATGTATACATTTCTTTTTATTTACGCATTGAAATATACCGACGATACTATAGATGAATATCCTATAAAATCTGGAGTAAACAGGCAATTTATTGCGCGTCCTTCAAAAAAAACTTGTTAAAATGACAAAGCGTTTTTGAGATTTAAAATAATAAGTCCGTCAAAAAGACTTATTTCAAATAAATCCTGTAGATTGAAAAAAGAATCAACATTATTGACTTATAAAGCAGTTAATAAAGTGACGAGAGACTTACCTTTTAATCTAAAAGAAATTGCTTTCAAATCCAAAAATGTTTTGTCATTTTAACAAGTCTCCTTAGATTTAAAAATAAGTCTCTGGAATTTAGAGAGATACTGATACCCTATAA
>JXSR01S053002.1:30328-44131 GCA_000969725.1 Ophiothrix spiculata
TTCGTAGCTGTTTATTTACTTTGGATTGATAAAAGCCCGATCAGACTAATTATCGGTGCAATATATCGATGAAGTATTTCCATTGGGTGTAGAAAGGAATGTTTAATTAAAACCGACCGCATCAAGTAACGTATTTTACGTCACAATATTGATATCATTTGCACCTAGCGTGCGCCCAAATCCGACCCGATCAAATGAGGCGATCAGTTTTCTAGACCAAGAACACTGTGAAAAGATCGAACGTCAAGAGATTTTTTTCGCGACTTAAATGTTTAAATAGTTAAGATAATGTTATTGTAAATAGCTACAAAGTGTCTACAAAATTAAAGAGCATAAAATAACTTATATAGACACAGTAATTTTATAATTTATATATCTCCTTGTTTTTAAATACCATACCGGTTGATATGGTATGCCAACAGAATATAATTTTTAGGGATAACATGGGTACCTACAAAACGATAAATTGGGTGTGGCTGTGGAGGCACGCACGTTGTGAAAAACTATTAGGCCTATAATGAAAATAAGAGTGCAGTAATCAAACTTATTTAAAATTAGGCCAATAATCTAAAACAAGCAAAAATTTACAATATTGAAATAAAAATGATTAATACATATAATATATGAATATCATTTATTAAATGAAATTGATTACTTTGAGAAGTACAGCCTAGGCACTTGATCGTAGATACAAATGATTATAGGGCTATTATTAGGCCTGGGTTATTAGCCCTAAATATTTTTTCATCAAGAATTTTGGTACTTCTCTAGCAGAATAAAATCTGAGACACCTTCAGATAAAATCAGAACCATAAAAAAAAACTTTTTAGGGGCGCACCATTTGACTTCAGGTGGTGCTTGAAGTTTTTCCCAAGACTCATGGAAAAAATTATTTGGCCCATTGCTAGAGAAAATATAATAGACTCACCAGGTATACACTGTATGCAGCGCCCCAAGAAGGAGCATTCGCACAGGGGACCAACGGCTTAACGTGACTATCCGAACCACGGAGCAATTAGAGTAAAGTTTCTTGCCCAAGGAAACAAGGAGACGTAAACCGCCTGGCCCGGGGCTCGAACCCACAACCTCTGTATTACGAGACCCGTGCTCTAACCCAAGGCCACGCTCCCCTCATTAAATTGATTCTTATTGATTTTTATGCATCTATATAATAACTGAGACTATGGTCACAATAATTCGTACGAACGATTACCCAGACGGGTACAAACAGTGTTTTGATGGTGTTTTGGCCAATTAAGTGCTTTATAAGTCACCTTCAGGTCATTTTAATGAAAATAAGGTATTTTGGCAGCCATTTTGAATAAATTAACCATATCTTCCCAACCCACCCGAAGATGCCTGTTTACCTGAACTTTACTGTTCATACACATGATAAGGACTCAAAAAACATTGTGTCATTAATGAGCCTTTCAGGTGGCACCTAGCTCAATCTGAAGTAACGCCCTGCGGGGCAGGTTCTTTCTTACACCGACCCTGTTGTTCCCTGACAATTTTTTCCCGTCCCGCCCGACCCCATGAAAATTTAGCTTGCCCCGACTGACCCGACCCGAAAGGATTTTTTCTAGACCGCACCGAACCCAAAAATAGCTCAAAAAATTCCCAACCCGGTTTCAGTCCGGTCCGGGAAAATTTGGGGTTTCGGTTTCCCCGCAGGGCCTTAATCTGAAGCCAGACTATTTATTTTCATCACCAGTACGTATCATTCGTTGACACCTCATAGCGCGTGTTAATCTTCAGTTTGCTGGTGAATCTCCTTTCATTTTGCTGCCCCGGCTGTTTGAAATTGGCTTTCTAACAGCCTCTTTAACATTCATTCGCTTCCTCAGGCATAAGATTTTCTGCTAAAAGTTGACTTCTGGCATAGCACTTTGAAACTTGTCATATTATACGCATTTTAAGTTGGAAATGTAACGTTGTTTTAGAGAGGAATCACCCAATTAGTACTTTCCCTCAGTGGTACTTTTCTATCTAATCTTAAAAAATACACAAAAAATCTTACCTTCTGAAATATCCGTATAGATCTGGTGAAATATGACCTAAAATTGGCAAATCTGTTGGTTTTTTCCAATAAAATTTTTAGGCGCAGTTTGACTTTTAATGAAGAACTAAATGAGGAAATCTGCAAGTTTATGGCGGGTGTCCCATCTGTGTTCAAACCTGGACCGGACCCCTCACAGCCGAATCCCATTATCACTATGTCAAGCGACTGAGGATATGCTGCCCTGGCATATCATAATTAACTTGGGTTTATGACATTTTTGGACTTAGGCAATTTTTATTTTTGTTTTTATTTGTTAGGGTTGATAGGAGAATCAGTAGTTAGCCTAAAAATAATTATTTTAGAAATCATTGAATAATCTAAGTTTGACATTTGTGTGTCAGTGGTGTTTTATGCAGCAGACAGGTCTGGCATGGGTTGCTCTTATATTTCGGACGGGTACATGGGTAAGGTGTCGTCTTAATCATAATGCAGATAGAATTTCACCAATTGATGTCATTGTTACAGAACAGTTGCTGCTAAAAGGTTTTGACAAAGGGTACATGGGGTGTCTGGGTGTGGGCCTATTAAGATTTGCAATGCAAAAAATCTGAATGAATGCCCTTATGATTTTAATTCATCCTAAAAACTGAGAAAATGAAAATCAAGTATTTTATCATTTTAATACAGATCATGAGGAAAATTGGCAAAATGTGCTCATTATGTTCATGTTCGCCAACATTTTACAGTGTCAATCCTGTCTTATGAATTTATAAACTTCATACAACTGTTACAGTGTATTCTAAAGAATTCAGCATGAAACTTTGCCAATGCATTTTTTTATCCAAAAACACCCACATTTGATTTTCTCACTCACTAATTTGCATTTAAACATTATTCAAGTATGCAACCTCTGCGAAATCATCTTTACCAAAGATGTAGGCCATATATACAAACACATTGACCAAGTTTAAAGACCAAAATTCTTAAGGTTGAAAAAAAAATTGCAAAAATTAGACTTGCATATTTTCTTTTCTTTTCAACCCACTTGGGCCGATCCACCCTAAATCGGTAATTGCCGATTCCCGATTCAATTTTCAAATAATCGTCCCGATCCGATCCCGATTTTGTTATGAAGTTAGTTTAAAACTCTCAACAGAAATAAAGTGTTAAGTATCACAGTTACGTTTTCCATGAATTAGATCATTTATTAATGTAGAAATCGAAATAATGATCAAGATTGACAATAAAAGAAATGAAAGCAAGTACTTTGTTAGTCTGTTTAGTCCAACAAGGCAGAATGCTTGCATTTTCAACACATTTTATGGAGATTTCTAGCTACATGTTCAAGCTGTTGTGGTATGTATGGATCGGTTGGCTGAATCAGTAGAGTTCTGTGATTTTTGCAGATCCCGATTTGTCACCGATCTCACAATAACTGGGCCGATTTCCGGTCTGGCCGACATCACTAGTAATAAGTAATAAATGTATTGTAATTAATGCATTGAGTACCACTTGTTAATGTGATGAGCACCCCCGTATGTTGACAGGATGGAGTTATTTAGGTGCACATCCTCTCAGTGTAAAGGGTATATAGGGATGACACATTACATAGGTTGAGATCTGGGACTTGATAACCATGGTATAGAAATGTTTAAAATGACAGGCATGAGAATGTTCAGGTTTTTACCTGAATTCAGGTATTTTCATATTCAAAATCCACAATTTCTTTGAATTTCAGCCTATTTTTGCTCTTTTGTCATCATTTTTAGGTGTTTTTAAATGTTTAAAATGACAGGCATGAGAATGTTCAGGTTTTTACCTGAATTCAGGTATTTTCATATTCAAAAATCCACAATTTCTTTTAATTTCAGCCTATTTTTGCTCTTTTGTCATCATTTTTAGGTGTTTTATTTTTTGGGGGATGTGTGTTCTCATGCCTGCAATGAGCTTTCATTCACATTGTGTATGGCATTTGCAGGAATGTAGGTTTTCATGATCAGGAAAAATCCTGAATTCAGGAAATTTTACTGAAAATGTCTTGTTTTCAATAGGAAAAGTAAATTTTTAGATATTTCAAAAAGAATTAAAAAATTCCACAAGAAAAGTGTTACAAACCCAAATAAGCCTTCCTGAAGTTATTTTTAGGTGCTGTCACACAAAAAAAATACATAAAACATGTAAAATGTAAAATTTTGATCAACCTTTAAAACTAAAGGTCGATCAAAATTGGGGGGAAGAAACAGTCAATGGGAAAAATTAAAATTGATGATTCTCCGCTATATATATATACTCCTCTAACTCTACCCCATTGCTGATTTTTGCATGTGTTTTATATAGGGCAATGGGAAAAATTAAATTTGAAACTACCAAAGAACCCTGAATTTAGTTTTAAAGGTTGATCAAAATTTTACATGTTACTTTTATTAGCCATAGAAGAACTGCAGAGGTACAGAAACCGCAAAGCTACAAAAGTGTGAAACAAAGCGAGCGGCAAAGCAACTAAGCTGCAAAGCTGTAAAAGTATGAAAGCAGCATAAAGGTCCACTTACTAAAAACCCTGCATCCCGTTTAAAAATCCTAGCACTTTTTTTTTTTCATTTTGGGTTGGGGGAGGGTAGGATATCCAGATCTAGACATACTTCTTTCTAATTTTGTGAAAGCCACTTTGTGAGAAAGAGTGCACAGCCAGTGTTTTGTTGCCATTAGATCCTAAGGTCCAAGCATTTGTCTAGATCAGGCATTCTCAATTAAATTTAGCGAAGTGCCAACTTGCAATAAATAAAAATCAGAAGTGCCACATTCCAATAGCAGTGTAGCGAGCGGAGCGTCTTACGGGTGGGGTCCAGGGGCTCCTGGGTTTTAGCCTTTTTTGAGTGGAAAAGAATGGCTTTCTGAGCATGTTTTTTTGTGGAAAACATTACATTGCGGTATGTTTGATGCAAAATCTGGATGTCGTAACGATGCAGGTATATAGGCCTATGATAATTATGGCGGTCAGTTATTTGGATATTTAAGATCAATGGGAGTTCATCTTGTTTGGCCAATTTTATTAACAAATAATTGATTTTTTTTTTTTATTTATTTATTTTTTTTTGATTTTTTTTTTTTTTTTTGATTTTTTTTTTGATTTTTATTAATTTTTTTATGGGTACCGCACGCGCGCCACTTGGGAACGTACGGCGCGCCGCTATTTGCGGATGCCTGGTCTAGATCTAGTATTGTGCAGCCCAGTGTGTGTGAATTGAACACACAGGTGGATTTTTGAAGTCCAGAATTAATGAACGAGACGGGGTTAAAGAGATCTTTCCATGCAGTGGTTAGAGGGACTTGTAGGCGCCACACCACAAAATACAGCTTCCCATTGACTTACTGTACAAAATGGCTTCATAAAACACCCGAAAACTCAATAATAAAGCAACTGGTTGCTTCAACATTGCCTTTTCTCAATTGATTATGATCTCTTCTGACACAAAATGATGATAAAAGTACATCATCACTTGAGGCAAAATTTTTCAAGATACTGGACGCTGAAGTAATAACGCCCCCAATCACTGACACCAAAATTTTGTAATACCAGAATCAGACGCAAATTAAGGAAAACGCTTTAAATTTTACCAAAGTAATCTGGAGATGAAAAATGGCATCAGAGCATCTTTAAATAAACCCAACTCTTTAATTAGAACAAAATATTGACCAAACATATTGCCCTTCCATACCTTTTGAGGTCCTCATTTAGGAGAGGGCAGTCAATTTTGCCGATTTTAGAAATGTCGGATTGCGAGCGCTAGTTATTTAGTGTAGTGCACCCTGCAGCGGCATTTTGTCTGGAGAGAGATACTTAATTGCTGAACTATTTTTAAAAACCTGTTGATGGATGAGCAGGTTGGTGCAGCGATAGTTCCCTCGCCTTGCACCAATGAGGTCCTGGGTTCGAGTCCCACTCCCGGCGCTTTATGTGCATTTGGTTTTCAGTCAATGCTCACTTCCGCAGGTCTTTCTTCGGGCACTCAAGTCTTCCTCCTGCATTCAAAAACTGGATTTATAAACATCTTGGAGTCCTGTTGAAGATAAGCTTCCTTGGTACCAAGTACTAAGTTGGGTTTCATTGGCGAAATTCTTAAACAAGTTGATTGAAGATATTACACTGTAATTATCTGCTGCCATTAAGAACTTGCCACAACCAAATCACCTCAACTAGGATAGGTGCTCACCCTAGTCCCTATCTGCATTTCTAAGATAGAAATATTTTCACAACAGTTACCAAAGAGCAATGGGAAATTAAAGCTATACTATTAACAGACCTGAAACTTTTCAGCTGATATCAGCTCTTTTTATTACACTCTTTTCTTGTTGAATCCGCCTAATTTAAGCTCTTTGGTACAAATTTTAATGGTTTTCAGCTCTTTTTTTGAAGATTCAGTTTCAGGTCTGTATAAAGTGCTAAAATGAACCGCCCACTATCACCCATGACTTTTTGATTTTTAGCTTATTGGGTTTGGTTTTGGAAGATACCCTTCAAACGATTTGG
Organism: Ophiothrix spiculata; assembly: GCA_000969725.1. Classification (NCBI taxonomy): domain Eukaryota; kingdom Metazoa; phylum Echinodermata; class Ophiuroidea; order Amphilepidida; family Ophiotrichidae; genus Ophiothrix; species Ophiothrix spiculata. The sequence goes on from JXSR01S053002.1 coordinate 36,859, forward strand.
CCTAAATATGCTTGCTTTTTCTGTTATGGCCATTTTGTAGAATTAAATTTGTAATCCCCAAATTTATTTCTACGTATAAGTATAGAAAAACAGGCATTTGCTATTGATCCATTTTCTGTGGGAAAACACATTTTGGACAAAAATGCATTTGAAAACGGTTTTAGATAGTCACATTATTTCATTTTTGGCTGTTTTTGCTCAAAACCATTTCTGATCAAAATCTTATAGTACTTATTGTTTTAAGTGTTTTTTCCAAGGACAATACTTTTACTTGTTTGCCGTTGCAGGGCTTGAACCTGCATAGGCCGTACTTTTGCAAGCCTACAGTCTTGGACCTTCTTTACAAAGGTTACATTGAATTGTGGCTTCTGCTGCTCTCTTATAAGATCTAGTTATCGTTGTTGGATTTAGTTTGTGAACATGTGCCTGAAGCGAATACGCAGTGGTATCTGACTCAAGAGAGTGCATACATTTTCAAGGTGGTTGTACCAGCATCTACGCTCAAGAGGTTGGAGACCCTGTTTGTCTAATTTTCAGAATGCCTACAACAATTTTGTCTTATTACCACATGACGAGATTGTCTAATTCCCAGACTGCTTAAAACCATTTCGTCTATTACCACAACGTAAAATGACCAGTTTGTATAATTCCTATATTGCCTAAAACATGTCTCATCAGAGACCATACCAGGGCCTTTTATAAGCCTGGGTAGTAGATATTCTTTCTGCAATTTATTACCATAGACCAAGTTTTCAAAATCTTTGAACAGTTTTGGATCATACATTGAACAACTTTGCAGGAAACTTTGTGTGACTTTTGCAAATTACAGGTAGTGCACCACAGGCCTATATTAAACATTAAGTGTATTATTCACCACTTTAGGGAAATATGCCGATCATATGCCACATAACAGCCTTGGGTGAACTTTCCTCGAGCTATTAGTCATAGCTTTTTTGTGATTAAAGCCACCCCAATACTAGCCAATAAGTTGTCAGTCTATGTGTTTGATTATTGTATGATTAGGAAGAAAGTTGGAATATCAGTGCGGAACCCATAACTTGTGTTCCTTGCCGCGGTGGATTTCTTTGTATGTGATCTCACATAGGAACTGCTTTTCTAGGATTTTTTTAAGCTGCCATGCCTTGTTCTTCAGATATATGGTTGTTCATCAGCGTTTATATAGCTCTGTCCAACATATGGAGAAGATAGATTTGATCTTTTTAAGTTTGACTTGTAGTGGGGTGTTTCTGCACAAGAGTCACATGGGAAGAGTATTACCAGGGCTTGCCATGTCATATTTGACAAACACGTGGAAGCTGATACTGTTTAAGCTTTACGCCTATGTCTAATGCATTTATATGTGAAGCTACAAATACACTCCTAGAAGTTCACATGATCTCATTACTGCCTTAAACAGTAGTTTACAGGGGATCTGATATTATTCCAAACTCCTAGAAGTTTACATGATCTCTTTACTGTTTAAACAGTAGTTTACAGGGGATCTGATAGTATTCCACATTCGTCATATGGAAAGACCAATGGGACTTATACTCAAAGTGCTGCTACACCGATGAGATATGATCAGCCACATTGGGAACAGGATTTAGAGTACTTCTGCTTTGTTCGATGAAGTGCATATATATACATGATCTGCAGTAGCAGTATTTTGTGGACTTTCACGTTATCGTTTGACTTGCTTTTAGTCTAAAAATAAATTATAGAAAAGTATTTTGAATAATATTACCAGCACATTTTCTTGCAAACAGGTGGGAAAAAGTACTTGAGTTATCGCTTAGTTTTGAAAGTTGCACCAAAGCTTTCATTTGCAACAATTTACTTTCAGTAGATGTCTTGCAAAGCAATTTTTGGGTAAATTTGAGGAAATCAATTAAAGGGAATTCCATTCCAGTTGAGAGTGAAATCTAAGTGGCCAGGATGTCTTCTTTGGGTGTGCCAATGATGACCCTTGAAGGGCAATGGATCACGGTTCCTATGGATCCTAATGCCATGTTTAGTGATATGTTCTTTAACTCGGATGTTGGCCGAAATAAATGTGTAAGTTGAGCATGTGATGGTTTATTACAGGGTTAGTACGGGTCCTTAAAAGTTCTTGAAAGTCCTTCAATTTTATTTTGCATTTTCCAGGCCTTGAAAGTCCTTGAAAATATTGACTTTATCAAAAAAGTCCTTGAATTGTTGAATGTCAGAAATATTAAAAATAAATATGTCAAAAGAATTTACCATGCAATTATTTTTATCCAAAAATGGGCGAAAACAAAAGTATTTTGTTGATACATATTCCGCCGGCCGCCGCCGATAAAAGTCCTTGAATTGTTCTTGGAAAATTCCTCGAAAGTCCTTGATTTTTTTAAGTGAAAAAGTGTACTAACCCTGTATTATCATTTCAACTCCATATCGGTTCCACTTGTTCTTCCAATGCCCAAGACAAGGTGTTTATAAGGGTTTGGACAGTGCTGATTAGCAATGACATTGGCCAGTTCAGTTGAATTAGCATCTTCATTAACAAGTACACTGGCGATCAAAAGTGTTTGCGCACGCTTAAATACGGGCAAAAACCTAATTAGTATATCAAACGACCAAGACTCTTAAAAAATCATGTTTTTTATTGGTGCCATATGTATCCAATATAAGTAATCCATGTTTCCTCTGATATTCAATCTTCCATAACCATAAAAATGACTGGACCATATACAAATTCACCACACATGCTTTTTGATATGTACCTATGTAGTTAATTATTCAATGCTCTTTATCACCATGTAACCGTAAAGAAAATTTTCAGGTTAAAATTTTCCAACAAATGTGCAGTTATGTATTTAAACTCCATGAATTTTGGAGCAGGCTTGCATTAATTATTGCAAAAATATATTAGAAAGTGTTTTTATTTTTTTGCATATCAAGTGCAAATAATCTAAACACAGCTCTAATCTGGCTTTGTGCTAAATGTTGAAAATAAAAAAATGTTGAATGAAAATTTGTGAATTATGTTTAGTTGTTATCCCAAATTTCTTTTCCTAATATTATCAGCTTTTTGCAGGATACTGATTAAACAGATGTAACCTTTAAAACATGCGCAGTTCTTACATATTAGGCTAATGCGTCTGTTTTTATTTCTTGTATCTTTTCAGCCTCCGCTGGTGCAGGCCGTGTTTTATGGAGATGCAGACGAGGTTCGGGCCTTACTATACAAGAAAGAAGATGTTAACAGCACGGTAAGTTTGCATTTGATCATCCTATTTTTTAAAGTCCTTGAAAATATAAATTTGCAAACATTTTGAATCAAAATAAAGCTGGAATCCTTAGCTTGGAAATATGTAGTTTTATAATTAAGTTTGATTTGAGTCAAATCTGCAAGGATTGTCCAAAATATAATTATATGCATTATTTCAAAAGTAGAATATTTGAAATCGTTGAATAGATTCAGTTGGTTTGTAGAATTCACTGAATTTCATGTTTTACATGGACAAACTTGCTGGAATATCCCACGGGAAAGTGGATGAGCTGACCAGACTTGATGAAGTTCCTGAGTTTTGAGTCTTGGTAGTGCCAAAGTTTAGTGGCCTTGTAATTCCCAAATTAATTGTTTGTGAAAATCCATATGAAATGGTAAAACCATGGTTCTTTTGAGAGCTCTATTACATATTTGGTGCAACAAGGGTTTGTTAAATTTTGACATTAATTCCAATTCATCTTATCAAAAACGGATGCTTGATGTTATAAATCACCAAACATTTGACATCAAAACACAATTTTGTGGTGTATTGATTTTTCATCACCAAGCCTCCGTTATCGTTATTAATAGAAAATACATTTGAACTATAATTAGATTATGAGAAAACAAAGACTTGATGCACCAAATATTTGATAACTCAAAAGAACTATGGCTTGACCCAAACTCAGAGTCTAGAGTGTTAAAATCGACTGTGCAAAGAATAAAGTGCCCCTTAGCAAAGCAGTAAGTTTGGCTTCCTGCTTCCCATTTCTTACTCCAAACTCGTTTTACACTTGCAGGATATGGAACGACGGACCCCAATCCATGCAGCAGCATTCCGTGGTGAGGCAGAGATTGTGGACCTTCTTGCGCAGAGTGGTAAGATTTTTAAAGTCCTGTTGTTCAGTCAATACACATGTCCTACTATTAAGTGTAAACATTTACTTAGCTATCATATCAATAGCAGTTGACATTGGAGCACTAGATTAAAGCAGATAGGATTTAGATTTATTTCCGAATTTTGAACTATCAGAATTAGAGGACATCGATAGTTGAGAGTTAAAATCGCTGATATGCCTATACTGTGCTCATTGACAAAACATTTTCGTTTTAAGGTAGCCTAGTTAAGCCCAAATGCTTCCAGAGATAAATTGGAATTCTAGTCGATGCATACAGCCTGTGACCTTTTTCAAAACCTGTCATACCATTGACCTGGGGCAGTTTTGTACAGTAGATTTTAGGCTTTGCAATTATGCACTATAGTTGATGCATAGATGCTGTGTCTCTTTTTAAATCAGGTAAGTTCAAAACCCTTGTCATACTAGTAACGAGGAATATTTTTGTACAGTAGATTTATTAAGCGTTGCGGTTGTACAGGGTGTCCAAAAAGTCCCTACACTACTTTAAAAGGGAATAACTTTATGCTGAAATGGTTATTTCCATCTTGTACCATTATGACATTGTTAATGTTTGTCCCTTTTAATGTTTATAGGTGCCAGGGTGAACACTAAAGACAGCAGATGGCTAACTCCTCTACATAGGGCTGTAGCATCTAAAAGTCTGGTAAGAGTGCAGCTATTGAAAGAGGGAAATCTTAGATCTCCTATGTATACCACCCCAGGTATTCGAACTATTCGATCATGGTTCGAGATCATGGCACATGAGAAACAACTTATGGGATGGCCACAAGGGAATTGTCTTGTACACACACTTTGTCATGGCCTAGTGTGCAATGGGCTTGTACACTAGGCCATAAATGGCGCAATTCCTTGCTTTTCAAATAAAATGATGATAGATTACCCAGGCCATGCTCTAACATACACTAGTGCTTTGCAGCAATAATGGTTTGTAGATTGGTCCACTTTTATATAGTTCAATATTACATAGTAACGAAAGAATTTCAGATATTCACAGTATCATGGTGTGATTTTTGTTGCAAGTGGTTCATTTTATTTTAGAAAATAAGTTATGTATAAAATTATTTTGGGATCAAAAATGCACTAGATTTAATTAAGTTCTGGACCTGCCAGCGTTTCATGTGATTTACTTGAATACCAACTTACAATCATTTCCTTCATAAATGCTTTCACTTGTTTATTTCTAGTATGATATTTTTGGTCCCGTACATTCTATAATACTTTATCTTCTTGATACAACTCTGCCAAATCATATTGAATATTTGGTGTTATTCCGGTTGTATATCTATAGGCCCTATATATGTTTGAGCATGTAATATCTGATCTAAAATCATAGGAGCAAGGTTGTTTCACTTGAACTTGTGCAATTCTACCCCGGTTAACCCATTAACATACCAAATTTTACCACTCATGCTCCTCTGGGGTTTCAATCTTGCCTCAAATTATAGAGCACTGCTCTATTTTCAGGCAACCTGGAAACAGCCATTAATTTCAGGCAATACTGTGAAATACACACGGCTTTTTCAGGCAAGATCTTGGAATTTCATTTGACAAGCAAGGAATTGCGCCATTTATGGCCTTGTGTAGAACTGCAAACTTGGAAAAAATTAGGCCAGACTCTTCTTGGAAGATATCTTCACTGAATATCTTCATTGTGTATCTTGTCCCATTCTATAAGCACTTCAATCAGCTGTTGGTTGGAATGTGACACTTGCGGAACATGAGGCAAATTGGTCTCAAATCATGCCAAAAAGATCATACTGTTTTGAGTCATTTTCCTCCGGGGATACTTTTTCATTAGAATACATCGAAAACTCTTGTTTATTTTCACTTTCTTATGTTCAGGGTTAGTACAGGTCCTTGAAAATCCTTAAATTTTATTTTGCATTTTCCAGGTCTTGAAAAACTGACTTTATATCAAAAAAAGTTCTTAAAAGTCATTGAATTGTTGAATGTCAGAAATGTTAACAATAAATATGTCAAAAGAATTTGGAATTATTATAATCCAAAAAAGGGCGAAAACAAATGTATTTTGTTGATACATATTCCGCCGGCTGCCACCGATAAATTATTTAAGAAGTCACATCCATTTCCATCATCTAAAATACTTGTGCCTTGGAAAAAATTGTTTAAATATGCCGGGGAATTGTAAGTTCAACGATGCCTGGCTGGAATCTGAGCAATACTATGAATGGATTTTGAAAGTAAACAGCAATCCATCGTCGGCAAGGTGTAAGCTTTGCATGTAAAATTTCAGTATTGCCAGTATGGGCGAGTCTGCATTGAGGGTGTGTGGTTCTTGTGTGTATTCTTGTATGGAAAAGTCCTTGAATTGTTCTTGAAAAAGTCCTTGAATTTTGTAAGTGAAAAAGTGTACTAACCCTGTATAATGTTGGATATCTAGTTAAGTTGAATCTTGCAAATGGTCAAACTGAAAACTTGCAGACAGTCAATTTTTTAGCCAAATCATTTTTCCTCTGGAAAAAAACCTTTTCATTAAACCATTCTAAAATTGGTATGATCGATACTGTTTTTACAATTTCACTGTAGTAGTTACCTGGGTATTTTAAGGTGCATTTAGACTGTGATGTAGGGTAACGACTGAGGTTAACGAACTTGCAACTAAAAACTTGCAGCTGAAAGCTACTGATAGTAGCGAAAGTGTGCATGGCTAGCGGATTGTGTGAGCGTTAACTGACTTTAACTATGATGACAAAGTGCAATCTGCAGGTCTATGTTGCTTGTCGTTACCCCTAAGTTGTCATAGTGTAAACTCACCTTTAAGCTTTGTTCGAACTGACTAATTTTCAGCCAGTCTGTCAAGGTTTGAACTTGAGTCAATTTCCTCCTAGGGTCCCTTTTTTCACCAAAACACATTTCTATTGATACTTGAACTGTCAATTAGTGTATTTTAGTCCAAATTAGTAGCACTTGTAACTGTATGGTTTGAGCCCTATGATAGGCTGGGGATAGTCAAAACATAAGTTTAATTTGCTTTTTTGTTTGTGTCTGAGGGCTTTTTCAGTACGTTTCTCAACCTGCAACATTTATCCTGAGTATTTACCAATTGAATACGCCAGAATAAGAACATCCCAACTCCAATAGCTATATAAAATTAAGTTAT
>JXSR01S053002.1:71795-89056 GCA_000969725.1 Ophiothrix spiculata
TAGATTTGTGTCATAGAAGAGCCTTTGTACTTAAGTTTTCTTCTGATACTTATATTTTTTTAAAGAAAAAGCTTTAAAGATTTTTATTATGATTAATTTCAAATAAAAATACTACTTAAAACCCTATTTAATATAGCTTTGAACTTATAAAATCTCTATGTGAAAATGCTTTTTTTACATTTAGCGATCTTTTAGTACAGTAATTGAATACGTCAAACTGAGCTATATGATGTAGATTTGTATGTGAAAAAAAAAATTCATTGCGAAGATGAGATGGTGCACCATATAGATCTATATGTGATGCATTAGTTACGCTATACTTTAGTACATGATTTTTGCATATAGCACAGTTTGTGAAACACACGCTAAATTTAAATAGAATGCATATAGACCAAAATTTATTAATTATTTCTTGTTGATTATGCTAAATTAAAGCCGGTAACTTAGTAGATAATGAAGAAATCATATATCTATCCAAACAAATTTTCTCAAAAAAGTCAAAAATATCATATAGACCGGTATGTGATGCAACCAACGTAGTGTAATGCTGACTACTTGTCACCAAGAAAGCTGTTTACCTCCTATTTTGAAGCAATTAACCTGTTACAATGAGGGAAAGAAGCACCCTGTGGGAAATCCAAGTACACATGACAGTAACAAGAGAAATATCACCTAACTGCATGGGGAGATGTTTGGCAAAGGTTATTAACAGCTGGACGTAGATCTACATGCCTCCTTTTTTATGTCTTTGTCAGGCTATGTAAGGCATCAAGGTGAACACTCTATAGTCAAATGTTAGTTATCCTCTTATTAACTTCATATAGGCTCAAGCGAGGATAAACAATTTTCTATTACGCCACCCACCCTCCAGCCTGAAAGAGAAAACATATTAAATAGAACACTTAACCTGAGGGAACATTGCTCTTCTGCATGAACCAAGGCGGGCACGGGGAACATTGCTCTTCTGCGTGAACCAAGGCGGGATACTGCTGGCTACGAGGCCTAAAGCTAGGCGTAAACTATAAGAAGAAACATGCTTACCTATGTATAGAATACTATACTACACCTCTTTAATAAACACTAGATCCATGGTTTAAGTAAAAACCGCAACATTGACGTGTTGTATCCTAAAGACAACCAATTTTCTTCTCATTCTATTCATGGCGTCCTGAATGTTGATACACTCGGAAAAACACAGGGGAAAAATTTGTCAAAGTTCTTTTACCAATAATCACTATCATTGTAAAATTTACCGTCTTGTTTTCACGGCAAGAAAGCAATCAATAACTTACAACCCTTTTAACATCCAGTTCAAGCCAACCGCTTGAACGAATATTACATAACAGCCTATTCAGGCTAATCACTCGATTGGCACAGAATAGAAAATGTCATTCTGCAAAGCTTCTCTCTGCAGATTTTGTTTGTAGGCCTGTGCATTTTATTCGATGACCTACATCATTTTGTCCTCAGCATAGAATATACTAAGCAAAATATTCTATACGATAGTGGAGTCTGCACCGGGCCTAATCCGTTTAATATGTTGTCATTATTTATTTTCATACCATTCAGCCCAAAGGCCTGGCACAACCCAATATTGCAAAAGCAATAAATTAAAGGGAGGCTAAACACCAAAACACACAAAAAATAAAAATGAAAACACAAGAAAAAACATACAGAAACAAAGCGAAAGGAACTGGTTAGCCAAGATGGGCATGGAGGGCTGACTTAAAGGACTGCAGAGAGTTACATTGAATTATGTCCTCAGGGAGGTAGTTCCATATAGGGTTGGCACATAAGGGTAAAAAGATCGTTGACACAAGGTCAGGCGACTGAAAGGCGGAGCAATAGCATGGGAGTTCAGGTTACGGAGTGAGGTACGGGACCGGGTGAGGATTAAAAGGATTACAAATATCTTTCAACTTTATCTTTTATTGTTTGTATATTTTTATTCATTTATTTCAGCAATGTAGACTGTCTAGATCTTCTAATCCGGAGTGGTGCTGACTTTGATATAGCTGACAAATTAGGCCGAACTCCTCTACACTATGCATCCGGCAATGCCAACCATCAATGTACCCTATCACTAGTAGCCATGGGGGCAAATGTCAATCATGTAGATGTACACACATGTACCCCGCTGCACTATGCTGCAGCATCGGACATGGAGGCTGAGTAAGTTAGAAAATACTTTTTTATTTGTACATTGATAAGCTAATTAAGCTTCAAAAGTGGGCAATAAGGACTGTGTCTAAAAGTCACTACAGAAGTCCTTAAACCTTAAAAGAGTTGTACCGTTTGCGATATGCATGCGGCAACGCCAACCATCAATGCACCCTATCACTAGTAGCCATGGGGGCAAATGTCAATCATGTAGATGTACACACATGTACCCCACTGCACTATGCTGCAGCGTCGGACATGGAGGCTGAGTAAGTTAGAAATATCCTTAAACCTTAAGAGTTGTACCGTTTGCGCAATGCATCCAGCAACGCCAACCATCAATGTACTCTATCCTTAGTAGCCATGGGGGCAAATGTCAATCATGTAGATGTACACACGTGTACCCCGCTGCACTATGCAGCAGCGTCGGATATGGAGGCTGAGTAAGTTAGAAATATCCTTAAACTTGAAAAGAGTTGTACAGTTTGCGCTATGCATCCGGCAACGCCAACCATCAATGTACCCTATCACTAGTAACTGTGGGGGGCAAATGTCAACCATGTAGATGTACACACATGTACCCCGCTGCATTATGCTGCAGCGTCGGACATGGAAGCTGAGTAAGTTAGAAATATCCTTAAATCTTAAACGAGTTGTACCGTTTGCGCTATGCACGCGGCAACGCCAACCATCAATGTACCCTATCACTAGTAACTGTGGGGGTAAAATGTCAATCATGTAGATGTACACACATGTACCCCGCTGCATTACGCTGCAGCATCGGACATGGAGGCTGAGTAAGTTAGAAATATCCTTAAACCTTAAAAGAGTTGTACCGTTTGCGCTATGCATCCGGCAACGCCAACCATCAATGTACCCTATCACTAGTAACCGTGGGGGGCAAATGTCAATCATGTAGATGTACACACATGTACCCCACTGCACTATGCTGCAGCGTCGGACATGGAGGCCGAGTAAGTTAGGAAAGACTTTTTTATTTGTACATTAGTAAGCTAATTAAGCTTCAAAAGTGGGCAATAAGGACTGTGTCTAAAAGTCACTACAGAAGTCCTTAAACCTTAAAAAGAGTTGTACCGTTTGCGCTATGCATCCGGCAACGCCAACCATCAATGCACCCTATCACTAGTAGCCATGGGGGCAAATGTCAATCATGTAGATGTACACACATGTACCCCACTGCACTATGCTGCAGCGTCGGACATGGAGGCTGAGTAAGTTAGAAATATCCTTAAACCTTAAAAGAGTTGTACCGTTTGCGCTATGCATCCGGCAATGCCAACCATCAATGTACCCTATCACTAGTAGCCATGGGGGCAAATGTCAATCATGTCGATGTACACACGTGTACCCCACTGCACTATGCTGCAGCGTCGGACATGGAGGCTGAGTAAGTTAGAAATATCCTTAAACCTTTAAAGAGTTGTACCGTTTGAGCTATGCATCCAGCAACGCCAACCATCAATGAACCCTATCACTATAGTAGCCATGGGGGCAAATGTCAATCTTGTAGATGTACACACATGTACCCCACTGCATTACACTGCAGCGTCGGACATGGAGGCTGAGTAAGTTAAAATATCCTTAAACTTTAAGAAGAGTTGTACCGTTTGTGCAACACCAACAATCAATGTACCCTACCCTATAATAGCCATGGGGGCAAATGTCAACCACTTAGAAGTACATACACATGCTCCACTGCATTATGCTTCTGTGTCAGTCATGGAGGTGGAGTGAACTATGAATCTCCTTAAACAGTTGTCTCTGAACTCTGTTTACATCCTAGCCATGGGTTACCATTCTATCAGAATAAGGATATCCTAACCTTCCAATATTAGGCTACAAATTTGAATTTTGTGGTTTTAGATTTAATCCAGTAGCTCAAACTACTTGTCAAGTCATTTTCTCTGATTTCGCTAAAGTTTGTGGATAATCATCTATTATTCGTTATATTTCCCAATGAGTGTTTGGCATAAAGAATATCATTCTGAAGATTAAGCAACCAGTGAAGAAACTGATTTTGGTAAATTTCAAGAAAATTGCATGTAACATTTTATGACATTTGTGGCCATCCAAAGAGTGGCCCTTCAGCATCTAAGCGCTTCCATTGAAGGGCTAAGGAAGATAACAGCTTTTATTCAGTAGTTGCTGAACTTACTGGATTAAGTAAGGAACATATAAAATAAAACCAGAATTATGTGATGAAAGAAGATTTTTTTTTCTTCCTTTCTTTTACAGTTGTGTAGAGCATCTACTACATAACAATGCTAATCCAAGAGTACGGGACTCACATGGATACAATGCATTGCACTACGCAGCTGCTAGCGGTCATAGTCTATCGGCAGAGAAGGTAATCTTTTTTATATTGTATTATTCAAATGATACAGGAAATGGGAGTATTTCTTTGTTTTGTTAGTCTTAAGTGTTTTTTTTATTTTAAAGATAAGTGTTTTTATGGTGATAATGAGGTATGGGTATGAAAATGGTAATGCACACATGCGTGTTATATATATCTGAGGTTGTGATTGTTTAGCATAGAGAAGATATTGTGTGTATCCCATCATGCATTGCTTATTGGAAATTTTGTACAGGTAGTCATGTGAATATAGTTAGTGATGAAACATGCCCAAAATGCAAGATTACAACAATTAACTTTGATTTATGGGCCTTTCATCGCTAACTACTCGCATAATTTCTTTTGCAAACAATCCCATGGGAAGCAATGCATGATGGGATACACACGATATCTTTGTTTTGTCTAGCATTGTGTAAGTGCCGATTACATCATGGTGAATAATCAATATACTGCTGCTATCACATTATATTGCTAAATTTCGTCAATTCTGTAATTTGTGTTCTGATTAGCTGATTGCGACTGCTTGATTAATCATATGATTGCCATCAGCCAATCAAAACATGCCATTTTCGGCGATGATTGAATATGATCCTGATTAATTGATATTTGATTAGGAACTTTTTTTGAGCAACTATATGAAATGAGTTAAGTGATTTGCGGGATGAAACGGATGTTTTCTTTGCCAAAAATTTCAACATTTTGTAAATGAAAATATGTGAACAGGTTCACAATTCTTAAATTCTTTAATCAAGCAATTACACGCAGGAATAAATGAAAGCAACCTTAATTTTGTAATTGTTTGACAGTTGCAGCATGCTGCTGGTACTGACCTGTTAACAACAAGTGGCTCAGCTCCACTTACAACACCATTACATCTAGCGGTAAGTGTGTACTTTTTTTTTTCATCCGTAGTCCTACCTACCAGCCAAACCCATCAGTGACAAACATGCCTTTGTTCATCCAGGCTATGTCCTGTAACTGGCTTAACCATTGTTAGGGGCGGGGACGGCCGCGATTTAGTAGTAAATTTAGGACTAGGGATTTCTAAAATGCAAATTTTTAGGATACATTTTACGTGTCTTTTTATTGGCGCATTAATATTGAAAATGTTACAAAAATTATATTTTACCGTTATTCAAATAATAACAAAAAGTGCTCCTATAGTGATACACTTTATTGTATAATTCTAAATCCGCTGGGGTTCACATGTAAACCCCATTCGTAGCAGAGTAATTTTAAGTTTATTTGATTCTCTATTTTAACATATTGAAATTTACACAAGCGACACTGCGGAAGGTAACTCGATCAAATATGGTAATAAGGAGGCATGGAGTTCAATATCGAACTGGTTACATGATTTCCCAGTTACTGTTTCACGCACGTCCCCTGACGACGGTATTAGAGCTATACTTTTGTGTTGTGATCGTTTCAAAGCTCCTGAGCATGAACTAGTTTTTATGGTGATGATAATCAGATTACATGTAACATGTAGAAACTGAATAGATGGCATCTGCTGCTCAAGGGGCGCTGCCTCGGCAGCGATTTCGTGCCCATATAGGACCTCCGTCTATGATGTATATATACGGACTTAGACGATTTTGGTGATTTGCTCTTGTAGCTTTTTGTAACCTTTGGGAGCTTTAGGGCTATGTTAATTGAGGTGTAAAAACTGATCTCTAGCATCTCAATCCTTAGTAGTATAGTGGATGTATCAAGTTGCCATAAACATATGTCACTGGTTTGAATCCTATTGCTGCTTCCAAATTAAATAAAAATACAACTTTTTTTAGTTATTTTAAAGTTTAAAAATATCAAAGTCTGAAAACTCAATATACTATTAGTTACCCCCTGTTTGTTCATGCAATACAGAAAGATATCCCCTGTTTGTTCTTATGCAATACAAGAAAATATTAATGGTTTGGGTTCGTATCACACGAGGCTGAAAGCCGAGTGTGATACGAACCCAAACCATTAATATTTTTCGTATTGCATAAGAACAAACAGGGGATAATGAATTTATCATTCAGTTCACCTGAGGAGAAACAAAAATTTAAAAATTACTTGATGTTTCTGGCACTGAAACTCCTTCTAGTGTAAATTTCACTGGAGCACCGGTATTTTGATCTGTCTCTTTCACAGACAACATAACATACAGATAGTTTGTATTACGTAGTTATTTAACGGTGCGCGCAAAAGAATTATTGTAACAGAGCTGTGTAATACGAAAATTTCGTATTACCCTTATAGCAAATTTAACAGAGTAATACAAAAATATCTTTCATGGCTTGAAAATGACAATTGACCAATGATATTACAGTATTTATATCTACTGAATGATAAAGAAAGATATCTATGGTTGGGTGCTGTATCACACGAGGCCGAATGAATTTATCACTTGGTGTACATATGGATCTTATTATAAAAACATAAATTATGCAGAATTAGATTTCAAATTTACCTAAATTGTCTTCATAAATGGTAAAAGTCATCCAAGCAATACGGATTTGCCAAACAGGTAATATATAACCGTATTGCACAGTTTAAGGATAAGTTTGCGTGCGCGACTTTTGCAAGAAAAGCACATAAAAAAGCAATAAAAACACATCACGCGCAGTAATCCCTACATGATAACTTTTTGATTACGCGGTCAAGGTTATTTTTAGACTTAAAATATGTAATACGGCTATATATTAATTGGCTTTGGACCAATGGGATTCAAGGATTTAAGTCAACCAAGTGATAATACTATGTATGAGGCCCATAGCAAATGATGACGATGGGGAAAAATAATAGCATCCTGCACACAGCTCCATCTCGTCATGCAAATGCAAGACAATTTTATCTGTAACGGTCACCTTGTGTTATATTTATTAACATATTGTCATTAAAAAATGCAAAAAAAAAAAAACCCACAATAATTGTCTCTTTATATGTTAGTGGCTCTTGAAATGGACTCAATTCAGAAGAGGGCAACAGATTGTCAATAAGTATAGATAATCCCCACTTGAGAAATTGCAATCCGTAACAATCCTTTTGTGTTTACACGAGAAAAAGTACAAATAAGACGGCCAGGGATTTTTAGCCTATCCCATACTTTGATTGACAGGCGTCTTTTGTGCAGTAAGATTAATTCGATATTTCTTTTGTCAATTACAATTTGTAAACTATTTGTAAACTAAATCCTTTGTCTTATAATGAGATAACTTACGACAAACTTGAACAGGCGTAGTGTGCAATGCAAATTTACTGGGAAAAATGGCAGCTATTGCAGATAAAATTTTCTTACATTGCCACAAAGATCTATTACAATGTCATAAATCTTTTGCTGTTCTAAATAGATGCCTCCATAACATCAACATCCATTCAGTTACATCAGCCAAGGTCAAAGAAGGTCTTTGAGTCATAATTAAATAAGCAAATTTTCTTTGTGGATGATTTTAATAATTGAATGGTCAAAACTAAACAAGGATAAAATACTTAACCAATGTTTCTTGCATGAATAGATAATTTAGTAAACTGCTACAAAAATAATACAGATTTTCTTTTCGTTTATTTGAAATTGCAAAACTTAAAACATCCAGATTTGATGTTCATAAAGTTCTTGATGCTTTGCATGCAATATGCGTGTGGAACAATCATCTACTCATCCTAATTTCAACTCAAGGACTGGAACATCCTACTTTGAGCATGAATATTTTTTCACACTCGGCCAATTTTTAATCAATTTTGTGCATTTTTATTTGCACGCTTAGGGAAAATTTTGATTTATCAGCACATTATTTTTTGCATTCATGTGTATTTGTGCTTGACAAATTGAATGCGAAATGCTGGAAAAATTTCTACTTTTGCAGTGGTTTAGCAAAACCAGGAATCGAACCAGGTCCAGTTGTGCTCCAGTTGGTGAAGAGAAATATTTACTACACCTCTTGAATATTGATAAGTTAATACAGTCTTTTTATTGGTTAAATAGCGTAGACGCGCAAAAAGTATTTTTGTCTACTTTCACGCGTGTGCGTTAATACTCATGTACAGCCGCGCGGGTTGGCGTTTACGCATTGCACCTGTTTGTTTTACACACACGCGGCGAAAGTAGTAAAAACTTCCGCATGGTACTACCGTATGGCTCACGGCAAAGTATTGAATTTGTTGATTTTTGATTTATTTTCAATTTATATTTTGACTTCTGTGAGGTGTAGTAAAACAAATACAGTATTGCAAAATACTGCCCCTCGGTATTGGATGATGGACATCCAACACCTCAGGGACAGTATTTTGCGATACTTCCCCTCAAACCATGTTGTATTTGTATACTATCTAACCGCTACACTGCAAAACCAAGAAATTGTTGGTTATTTTTCACCACAATATTTTTTATTTTCTCTGTTCCACAGGCATACAATGGCCACATGGAGGCATTGCAAGTCTTAATGAGATCCATAGTCAATCTAGATATCCAAGATGCCAACGGCAGAACCGCACTTGACCTCGCCGCATTCAAAGGTCACGCAGAATGCGTCGAGTCATTAATTATGCAAGGAGCGACAATCATAGTCCACGATTCGGTGTCGAAACGCACTCCACTACATGCAGCAGGTGAGTCTCGATGTGAATATACGTGGGTGGGGGATGGGGGTTGCGAGAGGGGTGGGGTTGCGGGCAAAGTGATGGCAGAACCCAGCTATCGATCAATGTTTTGTTAACAAAATTACAAATTAACACCAAAACTTGTTTCAGAGTCGCTGAATAGATTATCAGGATCGTTCATAGTTTATATTGATAAATGTTTTAAGTACAGATCCAATTATTTCAGAATGTAAAATTGTAACGGGCCAAACGTAACCAACGCACTTACTCTACTGAAATAATCACGAAGCATACCAGCTTAATAAATTCCAAAATTTTTCATATGACCCAGCCGGGACTCAAACCTGGGACCTCCCGCACCGGAAGCGAGATCGCAGCCATAGACCAAAACAGGACTTCCCCGTCTGGTCTATACACTGAACGAACCTATACATTTGTGACATTACTCCCTCCCTCACACTAGACACGTTCTCGTGTCTTAATCACAACATCAACAACTCCCATCTCGACTCTCAATCTAATAGGGGGTCCGCCTAGGCGTTAAGAAACCCTAGGGACCACCGCTGCCACCAAATTGTAACAGGCCGAACGTAACCTTCCCACTTACTCTACTGTAATAATCACGAAGCATACCAGTGCTTAATAAATTCTGAAATTTTTCATACAACCTAGCCGGGACTCGAACCCAGGCCCTCTCGCACCCGAAGCGAGCTCGCAGCGCATAGACCAAAAGAGGACTTCCCCGCCAGGTCTATACACTGAACGAACCTATATATTTGTGACATTAACCCAACCCTCACACTAGACACGTCCTCGTGTCTTAATCACAACATCAACAACTCCCATCTCGGCTTTCAATCCAATGGGGGGTCCGCCTAGGCATTAAGAAACCCTAGGGACCACCGCTGCCACCAAATTGTAACAGCTAGCTGAACATAACCCACCCCACTTACTCTACTCTAATAATTACGAAGCATACCTGCGCTTAATAAATTCCGAAATTTTCATACGACCCAGCCGGGACTCAAACCCGGGACCTCCCGCACCCAAAGCCAGCTCGCAGCGCATAGACCAAAAGACGACTTCCCTGTCAGGTCTATACACTGAACGAACCTATACATTCGTGACAATCCCATGCACCAGTAGAAGTGTTTGGTACCTCATGCAGTTTAAGTGATAATGAGCTTGTCCATATTTGGTTGCAATCTGAAATGAATTTGAAAAGGTCAGTTCAGGATCAAAGTACATTTCTGAGCATGCAGCATGTATTTTGTATGAAGATAATTTCCAAATCACACTAAAACAATCTCTTTATTTTGTTATTTTGTATAGTTTACATACTATATAGCTTTATGTTTTAAGGACATCCTATTAGAAAAGTAAGGTTCGTTAATTATAATAAAACAAATTAATTTACTTTCTCATCAATATTTCATATATCAACAGCTTACAATGGTCACTCGGATTGCCTACGACTTCTTCTTGAGAACGCTGACCATGAGGGCGCCGTTGATTGCGTAGACGATCAAGGCCGCACTCCTCTGATGATCACCGTTAGCAACGGTCACATAGATGCAACATTGTTACTACTACAGCATGGAGCTAGTCTCAAAGCGCATGATATACATCGGAGGACTGCTGTACATAGAGGTGTAAGTAAATGATCACTGTTAGTAACGGTCACATAGATGCAACATTGTTACTACTACAGCATGGAGCTAGTCTCAAAGCGCATGATATACATCGGAGGACGGCTGTACATAGAGGCGTAAGTAAATGATCACTGTTAGCAACGGTCACATAGATGCAACATTGTTACTACTACAGCATGGAGCTAGTCTCAAGGCGCATGATATACATCGGAGGACGGCTGTACATAGAGGCGTAAGTAAATGATCACTGTTAGCAACGGTCACATAGATGCAACATTGTTACTACTACAGAATTCCAATATTTTTTATGTGTTAATGCTCATTTGGTACAAAGGCGTGCTGTTGAATCACAATATTGATTATAATGATTACCATCCTTTTTACCGATCTTTCAACATATACCTAACCATTATTTAACATTTTTGTTTTGTCCTATCTCCAGGCTGCCAATGGGCACGAGGAATGCGTAGATGCCCTACTCCAGACGAGTAACTCCCACATCTCCACAAGAGACCTCAACGGCCGCACGCCACTACACATGGCAGCAGCCTGCGGACATGTGGGAATTCTGGCAACACTGTTACAGGCGGGCTGCACCAACCACTTGGATAATTGGGGCTATACTCCTCTACACTGGGCTTGCTATAATGGTAAGATTAATATTATGTGTTTGTTTGTTTGTTTGTTTATTTGCAAATTGTTTTTCCTAAAAAGCAGTACTGCTATCCAAGAAAACTTACACCAGGTAATATCAATCTGTGTCTCTCAGCCTTTTTTGCTTTAACGAGTTGTTGGAAAATAAGCAAAGGTTTCATTTGAAAGTTCATGAAATCAATTTTAACAAAGTTTGATTCATTTCAATTGATAATCAATAACAGAAGTATCTCTTTGTCAAGTATCTGTGTGCAAATTCTGCGTACAATTTCACAATATTTTATGTCATACGTGAATAAAACATGCATCTAGAAGACATTTGATACAGCTCTAGTATTAAGTTTATTTAAAATAATTTGTTGGTAAAAACCTGTGCACATACTCAGGTGATATATTGGGAAGTATGTCAGCCTTGAATCTTTTCATCATGCCCCATGTCAATTTTCCATGAAACCCTGAAGAACTTTAAACTAGTGTTAATATTGATTGACAAAATCTTGCAAGAAACATCATTCAATTGAGCTTTTCTGTAATATGCCCCTATTTACTTGATTTTCCAGGTCACCATAATTGCGTTGAGGTTCTCCTTGAGCAGGAACCACGGATGTTCTTTGTAATAACCCATATTTGTTTGATTTTCCAGGTCACGATAATTGCGTTGAGGTTCTCCTTGAGCAGGAACCACGGATGTTCTTTCAAGGAAATGCATTCACTGCTCTTCATTGTGCTGTGTAAGTATCAAATGACAGGTCCCAGGTTCAAATCCTGGGCAAGGCTTTTTTTATTTGTGGTCCCTGTGATTGAAAGATTAAATATTTTCAAATGTTTCCCAAAATTTTTATATGTCCATTCGTTTGAATCATTCGATTAGCAATTTATCATATCAGTAACATTGTGTCAAATTTAACGAGAGAGGATTCTACCTCTGAAATGTATTTGAAAATTTTAAAGACTATTTTAAAGCCCATTTTATAGGATGTATTGGGATTTTATCATCATAATACCATTTTTGTCCAAAAGATTTGGCCATTTCAGGATAATTTTTTCAGCTCTATGATAGAGAAATTTGAATGAATTTTTTCTTTTTGAAGTTTGGATTAAGACTATTATGTAAAAGACTGCGTATTGAGCGGTGTTGCAGTGATGAAATCGTTGTACTCTGAATACGCCATTAGAAATGGTTGTCTCTGCATCACTGTGGAATGTATTTTTCATTTTATCTTAGATTGAATGATAATGAAGCTTGTGCAGAGATGGTAATTGAAGCCATGGGGGATAGAGTAGTCAGTATGCAAGACCAAAAGGGCAGGTAAGTGTTGCCAGATAAGGAGTCAAAACAGGATTGCGTACCTTTCAGATAAGTAGCCTAATAGTAATCGTACCAGATACGATACTCCTACTTCAATGATCCGACTGATGGAAATTGACAGGATTAACCCTTACCCTCCTACGTACTACAAAGTACTACAGTAAGAAATCAAGAATTCACCTAAGTCCGAATACGTCACAGACGGCGGATATAAATGGTCAGGAAATTGCTGCCCGGGCAGGCCACGCTCGGTGGCTAGGCATATCTGGACATTGGATCGGGATAGCGGGAGTCAGGGGTTCGAATCCCAGGGGGAACCAGACATTTTTTCATGACGTATTAGGACTTAGACTGTATTTAAGCGTGCGATAGTAAGGGTTATTGAGCACCATCAACGTGTAGTACATATGCATCACTTAACCCTTACCCTCCTACATACTACAAAGTACTACAGTAAGAAATCAAGAATTCGCCAAAGACGGCGGATATAAATGGTCAGGAAATTGCTGCCAGGGTAGGCCACGCTCGATGGCTAGGCATAGGGATAGTGGGGTACATGCGAAAGTAAGGGTTAATAATGTGATGTGGCTTTTTGACTTATATGTGAACTTTAAACATTTTATTTGACCAATTAGACCCATGATAAGCCCAATACATGTACGAACAGATTCCAACTTTCTTTCAATTGTTTCTGACCACATTATGCATTACACATGACCGTAGAGTATGGCAATTGTTAGCTTGTTGTTTGGGCATATTTTTACATTGATGAATATGTAGATTGACATTTAGTTTACTTTTTTTTTTAATTGTAAAAAACTTTAATTGAACTAAAGTGTCAATTTGACTCTACAAGCTATGATTCATTCCAATGTACAAGACTAGTAACATTTAATATTTGAATGAAACGATGCATTTACAAAATCTCATCTCTCTCACTTTAGAACTCCACTCCATGCAAGCGCCCTCAACGACCAAGTAGAATGTCTACAACTTCTCCTGAAGCATGGCGGCCAACCCAATATAACAGACACCACGGGCAAGACATGCGTCATGGTGGCGGCCGAGAGTGGATCCGCTGGGACTATCGGTAAGAACTTTGTGTGCATGATATTTTAAATTGTTTCTCAGTTTGCTTAATATGTGGATCGTAGGTTTTCTTAACTGGAACTGGAAGTCTTTTTCTACTGAAATTTTATCCCATAGTAGACTTTTTGCCACCTTGAGCTATTGACTCTTTTTGGTCATCAGACATTGATAAACTGCCTAATAGCATGATCCAATCTAATAAAATTATTTATAGTTTTACGCAAAAAAACTGGGAAGTCATCAGGTAAAAATGCTTTCTGATAATGACCTTCGTGTACGCCATACTCACACTAAAGCTTTGAACGCAATAATATACGTACACAATGATATTACGGAAGTTGCGTTTGACTAAACATAATGCAGCAGCTGCCTAGGCTGATTGATACATACATACATACATACATATTATTTTTATAGTGCGCTTATTCTTAAACAAGGTCTAAGCGCATTAACAATATATTCTTAAAATTACAATAATAAATACAATACACAAAAATATATATATGACCAGCGGTGGAGAACCGTTAGTCAACCCTCAGGGTGGAAACCCTAAGAGCTTACAAAATATGATATTTTAAAAGAAAATAAATAGAAGACTAAGATTGACTGCAGGCGAAATACCGGCAGTCTACCCTCAAGGCGAAGGATACCGTGAGAGCTAACAATGGGTAAAATGGGTTTATGAAATTACAAAATGCCCTACAAATTACATAATGTATAATGATCAATGGTCTATAAATGTACACGGTAGTTACAAGTGAGTGGAGAAAATATAGGTTTTCAATTTCTTTTTAAACAAAGTAAGAGAAGTTTCTTCTCTTATAGAGACTGGGAGCACATTCCATATTGATATTTTTAGCGGGGGGCAAAATTACAAACTATTTGAAACAATGATTTTCACTCATTTTTATCTAAACATGGTCAAAATTAGTAAGAACTTTTGAGGAGAGGAACACCTATGTTTATTAATGACAATATTAACTTTGCGTCATCTTTTAATTTGGTCATTGTTTAAAATTGTCTAAGTCTGTTTCTTGCCTTCAAACACATCTAATTTAACTCCCTTAAGTAAGTCATGCAGATTATAGGCACGTTGGATACACTTGTGATGGTTGGAAATTTTAGTACAGATTGATTTCCAGTATAGTAGATTCATTCATGATCCATATATTTAGCAAGATGTGGTCTCCGAGTTGTCAGTAATTTGTTACTCAGGTATCTTTGATGCTTACGTTAGCCACTTTTAATGCCAGAGTTGCTGAATTCTGTTGCTATAGGTATTGAATTCTGTTGCCATATGAATTGAATTCAGCTGTCATAGGAACTGAATTCTGTTGCCATAGGTACTGAATTCTGTTGCCATAGGTTCTGAATTCTGTTGCCATAGGTACAGAATTCTGTTGCCATAGGTTCTGAATTCTGTTGCCATAGGTACTGAATTCTGTTACAAAAAGTACTGTATACTGTTACCATAGATACTGAATTCTGTTGCCTTTGGTATTAAATTATGTTACCATAGGTACTGAATTCAGCTGCCATAGGTACTAAATACTGTTGCCATAGTTAATGTATTCTGTTGCCATAGTTGCTGAATTCTGTTGCCTATTTACTGAATTCAGATGCCGTAGTTGCTGAATTTGGCTATTGTGGGTTGTAAGCTGCTAATTTTAGCTATATTGATACCGAGGTAGCATATTTTGACAACTTAAGAAACCAAAGTTGATGAGCATAGAGCTTAAAGGATAAAGCCACAAAAGGTTGACTTTCAAGTAGATGGCAAAACCACTCGTCTATATGGCTGTGGCCATTGGTGTATATGGGTGTGGTATGTATGAATTTGTTGAAGAGAAACATTCGTTTAGCTGTTGTTGGTGTCTCAATGACCACAAAGGAATTACTTGTGCTTGTTTGTGTAATCTATAGTAAACAATTAAAAACTTCCAAATTTTTATGTTGTGTTCTGATCTTTTTGTGACAAGCACAATCAGCTGATCAATAAGTTTACCCTGTTGCTTTGGTAACAACAGCCTGTAAGTCAACTGTTGGGTTGAATGAAGCCTTTTTCCAAAAGGAACTAATTGTTGCAGTTATAGAAATAGGTGTACTACATTGCAACACTTATCTGCCACAATTGTACATGATAAACAAACACTATAAAAGATGAGTATTTGTTTACCTTAAATTTAGACATTAAGGTCCGTATGCACAAAACAGGACTAAAGTTAGTCCTAGACTAAGTAAATTTGGAAAAATAACACATTTTGAGAGAAATCTAGTGATAATTTATTTTCTAGTTCAACGATTTAAACTGAAACTTTTGAAATTTGATTCATTTGACTCTTTTAGAACATTATAATTATTTTTAGAACAAACAAAAATGGTCTAGTCGGGGATTAATTTAGTTAGTCCTTGACTAAACCAATTTTTGTTCTTTTTGAGAAGAAAATGCAAAATGTCCCAAAATAGACAAATGGTCAAATTATAGTAAATCCAGCATAGATCTTTGTGCAAGGACATGAATTATCACAGATTCCAAAAAATGTGTTATTTTTCAAAAAATCAAATTTCACTTAGTCCGGGACTAAGTTAGTCCTGCTCTGTGCATACGGACCTAAATGTAGGAAAAGACTCTTTCAACATACATTGGTGTCACCCTATTTACACGATTCTGTGGCAGAGTTCCTTATAGCTCTAAGCTCATCAATTGATTACTCATTTTTTTCCTGAAGCTTTTCCTTAACTGAACTTCAGTTAATGATTTGTATGTATGTATGCATGATTATGGACTTGTCAAAGCTGTGAAGTATGATTATGGAATGGAGAGTTTATAATCAAAATAATAATGCATGACTGTTAGTATAGCACTATGCAAGTTAAGGCATGTGTTAGACCTGTTTTAATCTGCTTTTATCAATTAGTTAGCTATTAGAACCCAAGGGGCTAGAAAGTAGCAACTTTATCGTTTTTTAGTTCTTTTACAAACCAAGCAAAACTCTAGATCGGTCTTCCTTTAATTTTCCCTAGTGGTTAACTGTATAAGTTCTCTCAGTATATTTTTTTTACCAATTGTTTTCTCAGTATATTTAATCTGGGCCATTCAGTGATCAAAATATGTTGAATAACTTTCCACAAATTATTGTAAATTCAAACTGTCCACAAAATATTGTAATGGGAAAATTTACTGAATCTTAGTATTTAGCTTACATATTTGATTGGCAATTACGGTGATTCTGGTTTTCAAGGCTCTTCAAAGACATCGTGCATTAAAGTTTTATCGACAATAGCCACATGTCTATATATCTATCTTGGCCACTCAGGCTTATCAAGTCTATTAAATTTATAAAAATAACCCTGGTTATACTAGATTTAATCTCAAAACTATCTATATTCATATATACTCTTATGCCAATATATATTTCATATTCAAAATCTTGATATT
>JXSR01S053002.1:105906-123437 GCA_000969725.1 Ophiothrix spiculata
AACGGTCCCTTATAACCAAAGTATTCTAGCTAATGCACCAGACACATGACCTCAACACTTGGATAGATTTTATAGATTTACATGGGAGATACAGGGGTTTGTGTAAAGGCTCATGTCGGTTTTCGTCTCCTTGTTTCCTTGAGCAAGAAACTT
This sequence comes from Ophiothrix spiculata, assembly GCA_000969725.1. NCBI lineage: Eukaryota > Metazoa > Echinodermata > Ophiuroidea > Amphilepidida > Ophiotrichidae > Ophiothrix > Ophiothrix spiculata. The sequence goes on from JXSR01S053002.1 coordinate 106,060, forward strand.
TACTCTATACTTGTTCGAAACTAAAAAAAAAAAACCCTTATTCAAACCAATGATATACTTTGTTAGTCCCATAAAGAAAAACACTTTTTCAGAATTCAAAACATGTCTATCACTTTTGGAAAGATGATTTTTCATGCATTTTGTTTTCAAACTACTAATATGCATAAATCTTCATTTTCAAGAGATGACGATTTGAATTGAAAATAAAAAAAGACCTACAGCTGTTTTTGTTTTTTATAATATTATGAAATGTTTTGATTTCCGTCCTGACAAAGTTAAACAAAGCGGCAATGTTTTGGACCGAAGACTTTTAGGACACATGATTTGTAAACATTAGGGTCAATGGACAATAAAGGGTGGACCGAGAGGTTGATAGCCCCAAATAAGCTAGATTTTCATGATTAGGATGTCAAAAGAGGATGCAGTAGCAGCCAATTCACTCCATCAGACAATTGACAAATATTTATTTCCAGACTAAAATGATTTGGAGGGGTGTATATTGATGTAAGATGAATGAAGTGGGATCCGAAATTCCAAATTAATAATGTTGCGCGGAAAGACCATTCTCATACACCTTTCAAGTTTAAAACTAAATATTTTTAGAATAAATAAATTAATGTATGCCATGTCATATTTGTTATATCCAACTAACTCTACACAACACAAAAGGTGGTAACCATTATCCACTTGTTTTTGCCATTTGCCCCACCTTTCCCAAACAAATCCCAAAATAGCCCTACCCCTTTTTACACTTTTGTTTTTTACCCAATGTTATCCTTGTTGCACTAATTTCTTCTTCTTTCAAATTATTGTGCAGATCTCACTCAGTCATGTTTGATACAAGACTGAGTCAAGAAGCCTAAATCCTGATTACATAATACTTTGCAAAATACAGGCCATCATGGTCATGACCTATAACCTTATTCCCCACCACTAATATTCCAACACTGTACACTGTCAATCAAAAGTTTTAGCCATATCAGTGACTGACCAAGTGAATGTAATCGGCTGATTTGAATCAGACATTCATAGCTCATGCATTGACTGACAGACTACTCACAGGCCATGTGTAGACTCTGCTTCAGTCACAGTTGGTCACATAAGCCTGTGTGTTGTGTGGCATGTGAAAACTGTTGAGTCTGAAAGAGGTGAGGGCGCTAGCCATATTCTGTTGCATTTCAGAACAGTCATTCAGAAAATGTATGAATGAACACTGCCTTTAATGTGTTCAAAAAAGCACTAAAAACATACTTGTTTCCATAATTTGATAATATCATTTCATTTTTGCATTGTTCTAATTATTTCATTTTTATTTTAAAATTTTTAATTAAGATGTACATGTAGTAATATTTTAAGTTGTATTTTTAAGGTTTGTATTTGTAAGCGCTCTGAGCCTATTGGAAATGGCGCAATTAATGCTTTTTGTATTGTATTGTATAGTTCTTTAAAAAAACGTAATAAAAAGATATTGTCACCGACTTACTTTTTGAGATATTAAGCAAAAAATTGATAGGTTTTTTTAGCAATGACTAATACCTTAAGCATTGTGCGCTTTGGTCCCTGCGCCATCAGGAGCAACGCGCATGGTCTTATGTGTGAATATAAGAATGACGCACGTGTAAGATCGTGTTTTATTAAAGCACAAGATACAGTACGCTAAAAGCCTGGGATAAATACTTCGAAATTGTGTCCAACACCGCTGATATCAGCTCACTCGTGTCCGACACCGTTTTTGTGCTAGGCCACCTTAATTTTGTCTTACGGCTGATAGTTGCTGACGAAACTCTTGTGACAAATTTTGCAACCGTTTCTTCTTCCTTTTTCTCTGCAGGTTACACCCCCGCCCTAAGCTGTGCAGCCAATGAGAAAGTAGCCGACTGTCTAGCCATCATCCTAGCTCATATGCTTCCCTTCTCGCCAGCCAGCACCACCACCAATTCACGCATCGCACTTGCCATGAGCGGTGAGCTGAGTAGGACAAGGATCATCAGCCTGGATCTCACGGACCGTAGCAGAGATGAGTCCAATGCCAATTCGGAAGACTCTGAGACATATTAGGGACCAGTCAGTATTTATGCTTGATTCAGAGTAAAATGGAGGATTTTAGTGCAAGGGATAAATATTTGGTCATTATATGTCCGAGGAGAGAGTAAAGCATTTGTTTATATATTGGGCAGGTACAATTGGAAAATAAAACAGTTATTAAGATTGTTATAAGAAATTCAAATACATTTCTGATATCCTCCATTTTACTCTTGTCATAAATTTTGACCAAATTCTTTCCAATTTTGAATCTGTTAATGGTGGGTGGTAATCTTGTGTGTTTACTTAGACGGTAGAATTGTATTTCTTTGATCATTTTCACAATTTTTTGGCCGACAGTTTATAGTGTGGTGATGATCCTACATTCTTTTTTAATTAGTTATCCAATACCAGATTTACCGGCCAAACTAAGTATGATTAAGTTTTATGCATAGAATCCTGATAATTCTATTTGCACTATTTGCACGACACGCTTTAGCAAGAATTGGTCTGGAAAAATCCAAAAATTGTCAAAAGGTTGGAGTTAAGAAAATTTTCAGTATAAAGGGTGTCTGGATAAAAAGGATGGGGTTTAAATAAAAGTGCATACAGTGATTTTTCTTCATATATGAACCATTGGTAGAAAGGTCACTAATTGGTATCTGTATTTGCGAGAGTGAATAATTGCTCTAGTTTTCACGAATTTGATTGCAATTTCCATCAAATATCATATGGCTACGTCCATAGGCTCTTACCAAGAGTGGAACAATTTAGACAATTTCTGATGGAATTGTGGTCAGTAATATCAGTATGAAATCAAGTGATAGGCGTATATAGTAATGTTGGCAAATAAAGGTCAGCAGTACAGAATATGTGAGGGATGGTCATGGTCATAAGCCATCTCTGCTACGGTCCATGAGATCCAGGCTGATGATCCTTGATCTACTTAGCTCACGTTAGTCTGGGACGTCAGTATTCAGAGGGTAGGGATTTATTCAGATTTCTTGAATAGGTAGATATTGTTTCTGAATTAAAATATCTACCTTGCTCCAATGGTATATCCCACCAACATCACCTAAAACTTGTCTACAAAAAATTGTGAAAATGCCATCAACCAAACAGAATTTTACCAAGATAATTTACTATGTGTACAATTGTAGGTGAAATTGAATATATGATATAGGCTCTCTATTTTTAGTATTTACTCCATATTCATGACCTTTTTGCTGTTTTGACAATATTAAAGTATTATTCAGTCACATGTTAATGGGCTGTTCCAGAAAGTATTCATAACCCCTCAAAGATTTGCCACATTGCTGTATTTTCTCTACTATTCATCGTAGTTGAGCATTTCTAAGACAAGATAAAAGAAAAGAGGGGGGGGGGGGTTCTTTGATAACATTAAAAGCAACCAAGAAGATTCATTGCAACTTTTACAGAAAAGATGTTAACCCAAACTAGGCATGAACAATTTAAGTAAACTTAAACTGAACCTGCTTTCCTTCTTATTTTCAATTTAGGTATGAAAGAAATTTACGAACGCACTTAATTGTCGCTCTTGTTTGGTAAACTTTACATTCACTGCATGCACTATTAAACTGTCATTTTAGGGAGTATGAAATCTATCTGGAATAGCTCAAAGTGTCACATGATATATATTGACCAATCAAATGTATTCAATGACTCAAGAGTGTATATTTAGTGACGGACTAATACGATTTGTGTACAAATGTGAAGTTGAATATTATATATATTTTTTTGATTTTGTGATATCAGGCAATATGCAGCGGCGCACTATTAATTGTATTTATAGGCAAAATAAATATTTATTTGACAAATTAAACAAAAATCCATGGTATGGGTTTCATTCACACACACAATGGGACCCTGTACTCTGGATTTTTGTTTACACTTTCCAATAAATTTTATTGGACAAATTAAACAAAAATCCATGGTATGGGTTTCATTCACAAACAATGGGGGCCCTGTACTCTGGATTTATGTTTACACTGTCCAATAAATTTTTGAGTGGCCTATAGGCGTTAAAAGCACATGATATTATGTCAGGAGCATTTGTGATATTATTTTGATGTGGGGATGATGTTTGTTAAGCCTTAACTCTGTTCCTTAATTCCTTGGATGACATAGACAAAAATCCAGATTGCAGGGCCCTGGTATATGTAATTGCGACCTGCATCCTGCATTTTTGTTTAAATTGTCGGACAAATTTTGGCACTGACTAGAGTTATGTCATTGCAAAAGGATGCTGTTGTCAGTGCACATTGACATGATCAAGGTCAGGGAGTTAAGTCACATGTTGATAAAGTCGTATCTTCTAAATAATTAAGCTTCCTGTTTTGCTGGCTTTATTCTCAATAGTCTTACCTGATGTCTGCGTGCAAAAACATAGGCAAAATTGTGCGCCATGTACGTTGTAGGTACCGACACCATTCGAATTTAAGAGCACGCAGACACAACGTAGCAGTTTTAGTGCATGAGGAACTTTCTCTGTGTACTGGCTACGATCAGGCTATCGATTTAACATCAGTATGGTCAGTACGTGCTCGGTACCTACAACATGCATACAATGTATGCACAACGTGCATTTTTTAGCATTTTTTCCCATAGCTACTTGCTCTGTGAGTGACGAACTTAGCCCATACGGACATCGTGCATGTAACGCACGTGTCAGTACATATTCCTTACAATAACCTGGTAGTCGCAAGGAGTTTGCACGCACGATGTAAGTACTTATAACGTGTGCAAAAGTATGATGCACATAACCGCTCACGGTCACGAGTGTCGTGCGCACAACGTATTTACATCCTTTGATCAACGTCCGTCCTCCCTGCGTTTGCCACGTTTTTAGAAAAACTTAGAGAACGTGGCCGCTCAAAAAAACGCATGAACATAAAAACACACTACAGGTTGTGACCACTGCTTAACTTGTGTTGTCAAGTTGTACTCTGTGCCAAACACAACGCATCATTGCATTTCACACTGTTGTATGTGATCACTTGTTACTGCAGTCAACTTTTTTAAGCATTAATAACGCTACATTTTTGTCGTATAAGAATTGGTCATCTTGTTCCAGAGGTCGTATTATTCTTTTAACTTAAAACAATGAAAAATATATAGAATTTTCTACATTTATTGCCCTGTAATTTATTCATAATCAATATGTTGGACATTTCACTCACCCTTCCTGATTATGTCACATATGTGACCGTCCATCCCAAACGAGCTGTAAATGCAGCAAACTTCATTTTGCACTACAGGTGAAAATACATGTCAAGGTCGTAGTTTGCCAAAATTGATTTTTGAAAGATTCACATTCCTGGTGCTACAAAACACCAGCTAAGTTTCATTTCGGGAAAATGTTTGGAATTGTGAAAAATATCTGCATTTTTTTAGGACAATCAACCGAATATATCAGGCTTACTGATCTTTCTGAACTAATTAAAGTATGCATTGAGATTGGTTAAATGAGATCTGGGGTCTATTTCATAAAGATTTAAAAATATTCCTAATAAGTTGGTCTGCAGAACAATAATCTTTGGTAAATCCACAAATACTTTAGACTTTGAGAACAATGAGTTACATTTCCTAAAGCAACTTTGGATGATAAATGTTAAATTATTATCAGTTGATGTCATTCCTATTCCAAAGTTGTTAAGAGAATTTAAAATGAAACAGAAAAGTTCCTATCTTTATTTAAAATATCCCTACCTTTAGATATGATTTTAATATATAGGTCAATGGTCAATTAGGACAAAGGCAGAAATGTATGAAACATTTACATAAATTGATCTCAAGTTGGGAAGTTTGATCACTTGCAAATTGAACATGTTCAAAATTTTCTTATTTTGAAGTAACTTTAAAAAGTGTTATTTAAGAATGTTTCTAAATAGGTTTATGAAATAGAACCCAGAGCTGTCAACAGCATCCTTTTTTGTCAAGCTATATATTTAACATTTTTTTAATGCAAGCTACTAAATATATATATATTTGCTAGGCAGCTTTAGCAAAGTAAATATTTGGGTGAATTAAAGATAGGATATGGTGTTAATTTGTCAGTGAAAGTCCCAGCAAGGTTCCTATAGGCTCAATAATAATTTGTTGGACAGTTTAAACAGAAATCCAGAGTACAGGGCACAATTGTTTGTTAATGCATGCCCTGCACTGAATTTTTGTTTACATTGTCCAATAAATTTTTGTTTTGCCTATAATGTCCGTATGCACAAAACAGGACTACAGTTATGGTCTAAGCAAAATTTTGAAATTTTGAAAAATTACACATTTTGAGAGAAATCTAGCGATGATTTATATTCTTGTTTAAAGATTTAAACTTAAACTTTTTAAAATTTGATTCATTTGACTGTTTTAGAGCATTATAATTATTTTTAAAACAAATAAATCCCGGACTAAACCAATTTTTGTTCTTTTTGAAAAAAAAAAAATGAAAAATCCACCAAAACAGACAAATGGTCAAATTATAGAAAAATCAGCATAGATTTTGAGCAAGGACATAAAGTATCACATTTTTTTTTTTTAAATGTGTTATTTTTCAAGAATTCAATTTCACCTACTCGGGACTAACTTTGGTCCTGTTTTGTGCATACAGACCTAAGTTTCTACCTCCTTAAAGGTAGGTGACCCAATCCTGTCACTTTTTCAACATTTTCGTGTTGTTTATTTGAATGAAGGACCACCGCATACATATGTGACCCGTCATATCGAAAGGCACCTTAAGGTCCGCATAGTAAACTACGAGATACGGGCCATTGAAGCCGAGCATAGTCAAAAATCACGTCCAAGGTCGAATTTCTAATTTCATTAGAAACGTTACCTGTGAAGTGTATTCTATCATATTAATCAGGTTCCAATATCCAAAACATAAGACAAATGTTTTAAAAACCGAGATAAAAATCCTTTCTCCTTTCAAGTTTTACCAGTACAGAAACTTTAAACTCGATTTTCTCAGAATTATAGTTTTCTGAATCAGTCCGATGCCTTTTACCAACTTGGATGTAACTTTGCAATCGAACATCCAATAACCAAAAGCGAGCTGTCAATTTAACCTTAAAATATAATCTTTCAGATGAGACCAAAAAATCAATTTTCAGACCCTTAAGGTACCTTTCGATATAACTGGTCACATATTGCAAATTCAAAGTTTGGTGTGCATAGCTTGAGTCAATTTGATGTTTCAAGCAAAAAATTGAGGAATTTGAATCTATTGAGGTTCCAAAATGACCCAGAATCTTTGTGATATGAAATATCATATGATCAGTTTTAGTGCCATATTTCATAAAGGTTTTTTTTTAGCCAAGGTTATGCCATTTCCATTAGATGTCAAGTATACCATGCTTGTTTTCTTGTGTAACAGTATACCCTGGGGGTACTCATCTTTGGTCTGGATGAGGGTGCAGCCTGGACCTGGGAACCCCAACCCATCTTAAGGGAGTTATTTTTGAGAAAAAGTGCACCCATGTTCAGGGATTTTGCTCCAAAAACAGATTGATTTTTAAAAAATTGTTGTTTTGAGCCATTTTAGCAGGTTTTCTTGAAAATAGACCCATGTATAGGGATTTGGGATCCAAAAATGGGACCCATGTGTAGGGATTAGAAAAAATAACCAATTTGGATGGTATGTCCCTGTATACCTTATATATGTGAGTAACACCCCTTCCCCGGGAGTATATCCAGGCTGATGCGTAAGTTCAAACAAAGTTATTGCAGATTTACTCTCTCTGACATGATTTTTCTTGCAAGTTGGAACTTTCAAATCTTCTAGATGCACTTAGAAATAAAATCAGCTTAAAGATGCATGATCCGATTGCCTCAACTTTTTTCCAAACTTTTTAAGATTTAGGTATTAAAACGTTGCTCTTATTTTTTTCATAACCCATGTGAAATTTCACGGCTGAGTCTCATTCCATTTTGGAGATATATAACAAAATGCGTCTAATTATGGTAACCATAATTAATTCACACAGTAATGTATAGGCGGTTCTGAAATACAAAATTGCCCATTAAATCCAAACGTTTTAACCGATTCAGCTGAAATTTGAAAATTAAATGTCTTTAGAGGTCATCTTTCATAAGACATTGAAAACTAAATTTTGGAAAATCAGACCCAACTCCTTTAATTGGCTAAAGCATCAATGATGTTAAGCCCATATTACTAATCAGTAGATGGTTAATATCTGTATTTTTGTGTGAATTTTAGTTTATGTAAGTTTTGATCATTATCCAAATGAAGTGATCACAGTCCCTTGATGTCCAGCGTTCAACATCTGGCCATACTAGAGTTTTAAAAATATTGTAAGCTAAAAGATAAAAAAACAGGTAAAATTTGGAAATCAGCAAAATATGAAAAAAAATGGGAAAGTAAGGGGAAATTGAGAAGAAAAGAGGACAAATTTGATGCTACGCGCCATTTAGGTGGTTCAAAAATTTTCATTTTTTGAACAAAATATGCAGATAAATAAAATGTGTAGGAAAATAATTTTGCAGATTGATGTTTATTTGAGTTAATTTGTTGTGTGATGTTTGAACCTAACTAACACCAGGGGCCGATTTCACTAATAGTTAGCAATCGTCGCCAACCCCGTTTTGATCAGGGATGCTAATTTTCCTAATTTATTAGGAATTCCTAATTTTTGGTCATTTTGGACCATTTTTCCTAATTTTTTACAAATCAGGATTTCAAAAACTCAAGGATTTTGTTTTTAATTAAAGTGGTAGAAAATAGTTAAAAGGGTCAAAATGTGCATAAAAAGCAAAAATCTTCTCCAAGGGGAAGCTTTATTCCCTCTGCTCGAAATTAGTATCCTATTGAGAATAATTTTCTAATTTTTTTTTCCTTACCCAAGTGGCATCTCTGTTTGATCGCTAACTCCAAAAATAATCGCTAATTATTTTTAACAAGTTAGTGATCATAACAGGGTTAGCGACCATCGCTAAATGTTAGTGAAATCGGCCCCTGATTGGAATAACTTCCTGATTTGTAGCCCTGTGCTATTCCAAATGTAATGGGGTGGACTGGTAATACAGTGGTATAGCGTTAGCATCATTGTTTAACACCATGTATATGGCTTGGCTTTCATCCCAAGTAAAGACAATTTTTCCACCCCTTTTTGTATATTCCTACTAACCCTCCACAGTTCTTCTTTGAGGACAAAGGTTTTCTTCCCGCATCTAAATCCTTAAATTTTCAGACACTCGTTACACTGGTAGAACTCTCTCTTTGTTTGGTGCATGAACTATTGGGACTATAGTCTCACTTAGATTAAGTCCTCAAAATGGTCTATAAAGCTAATTTATTGGGTGCAACTTATTATCTAAACCTCACTTAGTTGAGTATAGGAAGCTTATAAAAACTAATTCAACAATCAAGACCATCTGTTACACAGTATGACAACTCTGAACATTGAAAACTTGGCTTAGTTAAAGAGGATATCAGGACCTTCCCATCATGCTTTGCTTACAATGAGATTTTGGCTGAGATTAAAGAAGATATCAGGACCTTCCCGTCATACTTTGCTTCCAATGAGATTTTGGCTGAGATTAAAGAAGATATCAGGACCTTCCCATCATGCTTTGCTTCCAATTAGATTTTTTGTATAAATTATAATGAATGGTGTTACCTGTGATGAATCGGCTCAATTAGTAAACCTCATCCCAATCTTTAAGATATGTTTTATCATTAACACAATTCATGTCAATCTGTATAAAACATCCCATTGGAAACAAGGTATGATGGGAAGGGTCCTGATATCTTCTCCTGCCTGAGATGTTGTCTTGCTTGAAATGAGATAAGATTCTTCCAGTTTTTCATATCTGATGATACAAGTGCTAATAGAAACAAATTGTACTTCATTTTCTTGCGTCAAGACCTGAAATTCTTTTGAGATATGCACAAGTCTGATTTCGCTCATTACTGTTAACAATCAACTTAGCCAACCCCAATTGATGCAAAATATTGCTTATCTCAAATCAATGCAGTTTGAGTCATGATACAGTGGAACACAATGTTTTTTGGGTCTTAAGTATTGATTTCCTATGTGAAATCAGTTGGATAACACAAAATCCTGACAACCCAAACTAAACTCTTTGGCCCAGTGATTTTGTGTTAACAACAGACCTTAAACTTTTCAGCTCTGAAGCTGATTTCAACTCATTTTATTACACTTTTTCGGAGCCTAAATTTCAATGGTTTTCAGCTCTTTGTTTGAAGATTCAGTTTCAGGTCTGTAACAAGGTTCCACTGTACAATATTTATTGCACACAAGACATAATTTGAATATTTGAAGTTCACATAATCATGGATCAGATGGAGTTTGCGTCATAGAGGTGTAGAAATGAAACTAAAATCAGATATGTCAATAGAACACACCCACTTCAAGAAACTGAAACGATCATGTCAGTTACTGCTATCATTGATAGGCCTATCAGTGAAATAGGCATAGCAATTAGGCCTCAGTCACATAGTAGAAGTATACAGCATTCGCTATATGGTCCCAGGGGAAGGCACTCATATTTGAAATTGACGGATTATCCCCATGATGAAAATATGAGTGCCTCCCCAAGAGCCTATACCGAATATGTATGACGTATACTTCTATGTGTTCAAGGCCTTACACAATATGGTATTTTGAAATCTTTTTGTAGCTCTATATTTGCTTTGACATCAATAATGGTTTCATTTTTCATATTGGTTTTGTTACGATGTTTATGTAATATGTATTTGATTATATAGTTTTGCTACAAATTTAAGCCGTAAAGATTTTTGTACTGATTGTTCAAAATGCATACATAGTGTATATAAAGAAATTCAGTAAACCAGTGCATATAAAATTGATACGTTTTATGTAATTTGAAATGACTCCTTCCATAACGGTTCAATTAGTAAATATGTGTCTGCATATAGTTTATTCAAAGTCTATCATATGCATCGTTTGTCATCAACCAACATGCAGTCTTTACATGCGCGCTTGTAAAAGACTGCATGTTGATGGGCATTGATCGATGGATATTGTCAGACTCTGAATAAACCATTAGATGACTGGTCTCGAGGCTACGCTATAGGCTTGTTTAGGTTTTGCTAAGCTCCCGACAGAGATTTCTCCGAGTTCTAGGCCACAGACTTGGTTTTTAGGTGAGCCTTTGCTGTGTTCCTGGATGGGTTTATATTGATCTACACACTAATTTGCTATTACTGAAAGGCTGAGCTCTAAGCTATGCTTTTGCTGAGCGCTAGCTAGGCTAAGGTATAGCCAAGCCCTAGGTTCAACTTTTAGGCTGAGCTTTTTCAAGCTCTAGGCTGAGTTTTTAGCTAGACTTCTAGTATGAGCTTTTGGCTGAGCTATAGGTTAAGGGGCCGCTTCAAAACTCTACTGGCTGTTGCCTCCTGGTTCAGGGTGATTCTGGCCAGTTCAACCGGAATAAACAATAGCCAATTCAACCACCCAGAACCAGTAGAGTAGGCTTTTGCTGAGCTCTAGGTTGAGAAATAAGCTAAGCTCTCAATGTATTCTGAGCTGAACCCAAGCCTTAGCTTTAAGCTTAGCTTTCACTGAGTCCTAGGCTTAAGCTGGTTTCAGACTTGCCTGTCGTGTGGTCGTACGACCAGCGTGACGTCAAAATTTCAAAGTGTGCAAACTCGACCGTGTCGCATTTGCTTGCCGTACGACAAGCCGATATATCGATTACCCTGTCGTGATGGTCGCAACGACACTATATTTTGAGTTGGAATAAATTCAACTTTTCTTGCGACAGACCATTGCGGCAATATGCAAATGTGTCGCGCTACAGTACGACAACTATAAATTGCAAATGTTTGGACGTCTGCCGTAAAGACAGCTAGTCTGAAACCACCTTTAGCTTTAACTTCAATACCTAGTACCATCGTCAAATTAAAATTTCAATGTGGTAAACATGTTCAATGTGTATTATTAAGTAGTCTATGCAATCAGAAATGTAGTATAATACATTCCTCTATACTCATATATATCTTACATCGTCATGTGAGTGCAAGAAAGTTGTATCTGCAATAGCTGCCATTTGTCATTAATTTTTGACTGCACACTGTATAATCTCCAGTCTTGGATCAGTGGCTCTTGAAATGGTTCTTCAGGTGACGGTGTCACCTGAAGAACCATTCAAGAGCCACTGACATATGGCAGAGAAATTTTGAGGGATATGTGAAATTCTAGTGACTAGGTGTTAAAAAATAAAACACAAGGCAGCTATTGCAGATATGACTTGCTTGCACTCATATATTATCTTACATGTTGTAACAAATTTTATAGTGATGTGCGTTTCGGTGTATTTCACTGTCCCTATCATAATTATTAATAGTTTGTTGTATTTAAATATGCTATTACAATGTGCAATTTGGCAAATACGGATCTAAAAGACAATTGGTTTTCAAAGTTTTGATGTGAACACTGCATTCATAGGCTGTGGACATACATTTACCAGCTTAACTCTCTCACTCCAGAAAGCCACTCACAGTGGCTCGCAAAAGCATGCATGATTGCCCGGAATTAATTTCCAGTGTAACCTATAAAAAAATATGATAAAAATGTGATATCTGTAAGAAAATCGAAATCCAGCCTGTAACCGCCGGATACAAAGAGTTATCTAACGTCATCAATTTTGGCAAAAAGAATAATCCTTGCAATTTACAGCTATCATAAGTGAATACTCTGTGGTGCTCTGAGCAGCTGTCTGTCCAAAAAGAGGGTTTTGTGAAAAAGAAATTCCGGAGTGAAAGAGTTAAAAGGGTTTTGTTAATTTTACAGCTCTCGTGTGTTTTTTAACTGAGTTCAATTTGTATTGTCAGAACTTTTATACTCTGAACATAAAAATACACAATTTTCAGGATGGAACTGTTTAAAAAAATAAATCCTCGCTAAAAAATAAAAAGCAACTGCCACATTAATACACCAAGCGAAATGCATAAATTTGCTGCAAAAATGTAATGACATAGAACCATTGTCTACACTGACACTAACTTTAACAGATTGTTTTTAGGGACAATGAAATACCATCTTTCTATGTGAACTTTATAGACATATAGATTACCTAATGCCAAGTCAAGTTTCAGTTTATGATCGCTATAATTGTAATCTCATGTGTAAACTTAGAATATACCGTAACCATAGATTTAGGGAAGAGATTCTGGACTTAGTATAGCCACTTATGGCATTGTCAGTCATGGGGGATCAAATTAAGGATATTGGGGTCAGCACAAGTGGGTTCAAAATATGCATTAAATTCTGTTATACGTGATCAGAGACCAGAGGATAATTTGTCATGTGAGTGTAAGAAAGTCGTATCTGCAATGGCTGCCCTAAGCTATATTTATTTACACCTTGTGAAAAATCATTCAAAATGTTCCTGTCTTATGTCAGTGGTTCTTGAAATGGATTCCATTTCAAGAACCACTGACCCAAGACTGGAGGTCACACAGTGTGCAATCCAAATTTATGACGTAAGGCAGCTATTACAGATACGACTTTCTTGCACTCACATGACGAATTAATGGTGCATTCAGAGTCCCGATTTCATCACTGCAACGTCACTCGATGCGCAGTCTTGAGATTTGAAAGCGCACTTCTCTTAGTGCGTGCAAAGACTGCGTATTGAGCAATGCTGCAGTGATGAAATCGCTGGACTATGAATGTTTCATAAGGCTTGGGTCAGAGTTTTTCTTCATTCTTTGTATAGAATATTCTATGCCAATTTTGTGCAATGGAATGTTCATCAAGGTCACTTTACCACTGCATAAGTTCATTTGTGCAGTAAACAGTTTGAATTTACTTCCAGATCAAACTGTATATTTTAGTATGAAAACAATTGTCAATTTGAGATTTGTTTATATTGACAACAGGCTGGGATTATTTATTTATGTTTTGTTTTTCATTTGGACATCGATTATAGAATTTCAATAGTAAATTTTCCATCAATTGTTTTATAATACAGTCCACGAGTCTCATTCGCCCTTTCATGGATCCGCCATTTGCAGGGAGAGCCTCGATCTCAAGGTCAAATATGCGCACAGTTTGGCGCATACGCAGCTTGACGCAGCCTCAATTGGGCGCCCACAAACGTTAACTCATTAGACTCGAACAGCACGGACCCGTTAAAGGAATAAAATCACTCTCCGAGACTCTACCCGCAAATTGTGGACCATGCAAAGTGTTAATAGCAGTTAGTTCTCCCAATGAGTGATATTCTAAAGGCTGTGGGGGAAAACCAGTTTGAATGAAATTATGGGAAGTACTTGAAACACCCATCTGAAGTTACACCATTTGATCCCCATGCCAGGATAAAAATGGCACCAAGTTCTGGCTCTCCTCTCTAAATCTATTACACAAAAGTTTCACTCAGGAAGATTAGTGAATCAGGAATGTTTAGTGATTGTCATAGATATTTAGATATACAACTGGAGCCTGCATATAATATAACTTGGTTTAAGGGCCACCATGGGCACAAAAGCATGTTTGCATTAACATACCAGAAAAGATGGCATAATCAAATCTGGTATTTATAGGCTCAAAAGGTAAAGTCTATCCCCTCCCCCTTCCTAAATGCAATATTTGATCCTGAGTCCAAATACGTCACTGTCACAGACCGGAGTTGGCTATAATCACATACCCGTTGGCTTGCATCAGAGAATGTTGGATCGGGTTGCGAGAGGTCCTAGTTTCAATTCTGGGGGAAACTACCCATTTTTAACATGTAAATTTCTGAAGAGATAGTTGATAATTTATAGAAAGTAAAAACTTACCCTTATCTTGTATTTTGTGTTAATCAGCCAAAATACATAACTTAAACTGTATTAAGGAGATGGTATTATGTCTAACATTATCTAACAACTATTTTTGTGTAAAGCGATAGATATACTTCATCATTTTTGTAGTCATTTTCATTCAGAAGTTTTCTCATGGTGATTGGTTTTTAAGAATGGAGTAAACTGTTAATTTTGATTGAGAATTTTCATTCTTAATTTTCACATGTAATAAATATCCTTTGTGGAGTGTTTTCATGTAATAAATGGAGACCTATTTTCACCCCATTGCACATTTTCAAGTGCTTCCTGACGGGTAGTATAATGTTTGATATTGATTATACGACTATGATCTATTCATATGGTAAGCTAATCTCTTCTTGCAATGATGGTTATGATTTACACAATGGTGAAAATGAACATGGGAAAATGTTCATTCAGAATGAAAGCTTACACCGTTCTTAAAAACCAATCACCATGAGAAAAATTCTGAATGAAAATGTCTACAAACTACAAAAATGACGAAGTATATCTACCGCTTATAGAACTGAAAATGTTTAATTATCCAGTTGTGTCAAAATTTGGAGATGAACTTATGTACTCAATCAAATTAGTGAGTCATGTGAGTCATTAATATTTTTCATTATTAGTAAGGCCAAATAAAATTGATTTTTTGTTTCACATGTACCGCCTATGTTAGTTTTACTAAATTTCCAATTTGTCCCCATAAATATTGTATGAAATAGCTTTAAAAATCCACCGATTAGTTTTTCAAATTTTGAACATTTAACCACTCTAAAACCAACATAAGTTTGATTTTGGAAATTTCCTCTGATATTAAACTATTGAAATCAATGTCCTAACTGCTCTATGTTAAGACGAGACAACACAAACTTAGCAAACAATATTTTTGAAAACATTTGAAAAATATTTGTGGGTAATTTTTAAACAAAATTACTTTTCACATTTTATTTTTTTTTTCAGAATTGGTGAGCGTTAAGAAAAAAACTTATTTGGCCTAAGCTTATTAAATTTTTTAGAAATTTAAATATAAAATAGATCCAACGGACAAGGTAACAAAACACATCAAGGATCAAACTTGATACAGGAGGTTACTTAGAGCATAATTAAATAACTAAAGAAAAACAAAAGTAAGCCAACTTAATGTGGGGAGGATAACAACATAAGCCTAGAGCTTTCGAAGAGTAAACTCTTCTTCATCATGGTACACAGGAACACATAAACAAGAAGAATGAACAAATAAAACTACAAGAACATTATCAAAATATATTTCCACAAATACTTAAATATGTTACTTATCTTACTGAATCCTGGCGCTAAGCTTATTAGTTTTATAAAGAAGGATCTTACTGACATTGACAAGCAACTTTCTAAAGCTTTAATCAACTTTTTGATTGTAATACCCCTGTTACTCTTAACAATATAACTGTTGTATGCATTACTAAATGTATGATGAAAACAGTAGATATCTCATTCCAAAATTTGTCAGGGATTGATTCTAAATATGTTTCTGTCTTGGTCTAATTTCAATATTAGTGCATTTTCCACGAGAGATGAGGATATACATCCATATAGATTCCTGGGATGTACATCCAACAGATGATACAAGGGGGTGTGCCTAACACCAGTGCAAGTGCGTCAATGAACGGCTTTGTAGGACGCTTATGTATAGCCCATAGGCGCAAGCATATATGAGCAATTGAATAGCAGCGTAAATCTACATTTGGTTGGCTCATCATCGTTGAGACATAATCTCACACAATGTACATTCCTGGAATGTGCATCTATGTACATTCCAACCTCCCTTGGAACTTGCTTGGAATGTGCATCTATGTACATTCCAACCTCCCTTGGACATTGCTTGGAATGTGCATCTATGTACATTCCAACCTCCCTTGGAGCTTGGAATGTGCATCGATGTACATTCCACCCTCCCTTGGAGCTTGGAATGTGCATCGATGTACATTCTAACCTCCCTTGGAGCTTGGAATGTGCATCGATGTACATTCCAACCGCCCTTGGAGCTTGCCCCCCATTATTTTGACCCTCCTTCAAGACCCCCTGATAGCATAAAAATTAGAAATATACATGTGTACAACTTAGAAATCATAGAAATAACTGGAGATGTGTAATAATGTGATTTTAATGAAATGTTTAATTATAACATAATGATTTAAAAAAGGATTAGAAAATAAACTTGCACAAATTATAAATTACATAGTTGTTTATCATCATTGCTTAACCCTAGTTGCAACAACAACCCCCCACCCCTACCGAAATTTTTTCTGTCGCTAAAAATTCCTCACGCAAGGTGACTTGGTGTACCTCTAAGTTCATCCTTTGCGCTTATTCTTGTGAAAAAATTTCGACCCTACCACCTTCAGGGGGGTCACAGTGTCCGTTCAAAGTTAGGAGGTCAGGGGGGGTTGGTGTAACTCCGTGATTTTAAAAATGTACTTTTTAGTCATTTATATAGCAGATATCCATTTCAAACTTGGTATTCAGGTAAAACTAGTCATTTCCTACAATATTT
>JXSR01S053006.1:3268-13332 GCA_000969725.1 Ophiothrix spiculata
ATAAAAGACACAGACGACTGGCACACTCACTTGCGCACATCTTACATACACGAGACAGCGTGGGCAAACTTCTTAAAGAGTTTCTTACTCAAAAAGAAAAATTAGTTATTTCTAACAGGACATTTACACACTTTTATTTTTGGAAACAGCAAATGTAATAGAAAGGATGTGTAAAAAAAAGCAGATTTGATTTTTTGCCAGATTTACTGTTGACTGGAAAAGTGCAACACAGAGATATGCCCTTGATTTTCATTTGATTTTATGTTTCTCAACATCTTGGAATATGCCTTTTTAGCAGACCCCTTTGAAGTACAATTTCTGTGTGTTGAACTTTTGAAATTCACAAATAGTTTACACTCTGATTGGCTAAACATGGGAGTGGACGAAACTTAAAGACAAGTCTTGAAATAGTCCCATAGATCAACTGAACATCCATAACAAGAGCTGACGAGAAGTCTGTAGCTATTGCAGATATATGTTCTTGCATTCATATGACAAACTGATGATGTACTTGTTTGCCTTGTGTATGTAGGAATTTAATGTCTTCAAAAAGTTTACAACCCTAGATGCTTATAGGAGCAGAAAGTCTTGAAATCTGATGACTCAATTTTATTTGACCAGAAAATGACCTAAGAAATAAAAAATATTTCAATGAAATCAAATCTGGACCAAAATCCTAAACTTACCAGTGACACAATATCCAATAAGAACTCCACCAGCATACACAACTCAGAGCACGTCAGATGTCCATCATCATCACGTCCTTCACCATCACGTTGAACAACTCTCTCCTGACAACACTTTTCAAACTTCCTTGCAATAAAATCCCACATAAAATATGCTTCAAAAGTTCCAAACAACATATTAGCTGTCTTTATAAGGTCGGTTGGTCTATCTGCACCATGGAGGACTTCTCTCCTGACCCTTGACCCCTTCCCCAATTCCTTGACCTTTGACCCTGATTCTTCATGCTGTATTGGTATTGTGCATCTGTTATACAAAGCACGGAAGACTTCTATAAAGATATCATCTATTATGGTGGTGCTAACTTCAGGCTTGTCAATGAGGCTTATCAGCAACCGATACGGCTTCAGAATGGATGATTTCTTTTCTGCATAGCCTGGATCATGAGGTGTCCTATGCAGCCAGGTTTTCAAAGCCTGGATCAGAATTTCTTTGGAATAAGTTTCAAAATAAACACTTGTTTCATCATCAGTGCTAATTACACTGTCAGTTGTTAAGTTGCTATCAGATCTGGCCACTTTTCGTGGTTCTATTTTAGCCGGCACTCCATTGGCGTCGTTTCCAAGCAACCACGCATAAAGACGTCTATTTAATGACATGTCTCGACGAAGTAACACATTTAGAGCCGCTGTCAGGATTTTAGTGATGTCATCAATTGGAATGCATGACTCATGGATTGGAAACAAAACCAGTATCAGCTCTAGGATGTTGCGCTGGACGAGGGCGACATTGTCATACAGTGCAGAACAAACCGATTCAATCTGTGAAAAGAAAATACATACCAACAGGGAGATTTCTATTAACATTTGACCTCATGATATACTTGTAAGTTTCACACACATAGGCAGCCTTTCTTTAATGGACTTTGTAGAGCATTCTACCTGTGTCAGCACAGAGCTGCTGTTGCAAGGTTATGGCTGATGAGAATAACACTCATAGGCTGTGCAGAACACAACCTTATATTCAGTATTATAAACCGCATTAATAATTTAACAGACTTGATTGGGTAAAACCCCATCACATGATTTAAAATAGTTATGACCTGCTTAAAAAGATTCATCAGGAATGCCAAGTAAACATGATTAAAATTTTCATTAGAAAATTCAAGAAAGAAAAGTTTTCCAGATGGTTTCGACAGACATGTCTCTTCATCAGTAGATTGTGGGGAAAGTAGCTGATCCAGCAAAAAACAAAACCTCCAATCAAAATTTCACCCGCTCTCATCTCAATCCGCTGAATTGAAATCCTCCATCGTTGAACACGCTGCGGTTAAAAAACATGTAATCAACTGGGACAGTGCAGATATACTTGCATTGGATGATACTATAGGAACACTAGATGGATAAGGGAAGCTATCTGGGTAAGAAGGAAGGGAGGCACAAACAAGAGTGAAAACCTAATGAACAGTGACGAGAGGGCATTCCATCTGAGTCATTTGTACATCCATCCGCTGATTCAGATGACGTCACAAAACTGCATCCGTCTGGATACTATCACCACAAACCACTGATGAAGACAGAAGACATGTCTGTCGAAACCGCCTGAGTTTTCTTTCTGGATTAAACCTTATGAGCAACTTGTGATAACACAGATATATTAAAGATGTGAACTTTATTAAACATAAGTCAACAATCTAGTGATATTATCAATGCCATGGCTGAGAGTCGCCAGGGAGAGTCGCACTGGTACGTTATGCATAATCACTTACAAACAACCTGCTATTTCTCAATATAGAACTATTTTTATGTGAATCTTATCCACTTGTGATAACATGAATGCTATAATTGCTTTGAATAGGAGTCACACTGCAGGGAAATGAAACACGCAATCCAATTTCACTTAACAGTAATGGTATAATCGTACATCTGTTCCTTCATGTGAACCTTGAAGTCAATTTGTGACCCAATGCTAAAACGGGGAGTCGCACAAATGGACCGAGTACAGCCTGTTATTCATAATCCCTGGCAAATATTTGTCTAATACTATAGCAAATGTTGCACAACAACACCATTTGTTCATCGCATTCACATTACATTGCAGGGTGCGTATGCACTCGCGGATAGTCGGATACCTGTAAAAATTTACCCAGAATGCAATGAACAATGAGAGCGTGTGTGTTGTGTAATTAACTGGTAACAAACATTTGCTGCGTTTCAGTTCGACTTGGAGCAAAAATATGAATGTTGCAAATTTTTAGTTTTTAGTTACACAATTGATGATTTGAAATTCTGTGTAACGATTTCAAAAACATTCATGCTTGTGACCGTATACTTGTTTTTATGTAATCTTGACCAGTATTCCAAAAATTATTGAAAATATTGGCTCAATTCGCTCGCTGACTCGTTCAGAAATACCGTACCGTTTTGTTTACACTGCTTTCCTATTGGGCTCACACATGTGTTTTGCGTTTGTTCCCTAGTTACTTTTGCAGCATCCGCTTTTGTTTCCCATGACATATAGTCTTTAAACCTTAAAAGTATGCAACAAGCAATCAGACTCTGTTACAAGATCCATGACATAGCCCTTATATTCTACAACATTGTGAACTGGTGGTTTTTGTATCAAGAGACAACTAATAATAATAATAATAATAATAATGTGAGATTTTTGAGCGCTCATAACAAAGAAGCCGCTGAGCGCTGTACATACTTGTAAACGAAACCTAAGAAATATACAATTTTTATACATACAATTGTTACAAACAGCTACAGAATCACATTCATAGGAGAAAAATTTGGAAAGTTATATAGGTAATTTCTCATGCAGTCACTGAAAATAGTCTTCAAAAAGCAGAGTCTTGAGAGTACGCTTGAACTGACTAGTAGTCATTATTGGAGCAGCGTTCCTGATTATTGCAGGCAGATTGTTCCAGAGTTTTGGTCCAGAAACTGCGAATGATCTTTGCCCATAGAAATTTGTTCTTGGACGCTGCGTGGGAAATCCGAAAAAGATTTGACATGAGGATCTGAGAGTACGAGCTGGTTCATAGCGGCTGAGCAAATTAGCAAGATAGGCAGGAGAGTGATCGTGGAAAGACTTAAACACCAGAAGGAACATCCTAATGATTGATTAGGATTGATTAAGACCAAATCACTATGTATTGATATTTTTTTATATGAATTGTTCATCCATGGACAAACATTGAACATAAGTTCATTTGAATATTCAGCAATATTTGGCATGTTGTTATGATTCGAGAAATACGGACTTATTTACTTCCACATATGGACATATTAGTTTATGTGTGTTAATCGGCTGCTTGTTGCATACTTCAAGATTTACAGAGTATAGGCTTGTTACTTCTTAACGATCAATCAACCTGTAATCACAAACGCTATTGCATTCACATTGCTTACCAGTAACGCTCTGTTGTTTCCCATGATATAGGCCTGCTCTTTCATGTGAATCTTACGGTCTACTTGTGACAGTACGAAGGCTATGGCTGGGAGTCGCACCGATGGACTATGCAGCACGCAATCCCATAATGCACAGTAGAAGTTGGATTTCACCATGCCTGCACACAGCTGCTCTAACAGTGTCTGGGTTCTGTTGAAAGAACAACAAATCATAAATTAAATTCTTTGGTAGAAGCTATGACTGGGAATTGCACAGATGTGCTATGCAGCCAACAATCCCATAATGCACAGTAGAAGTTGGATTCCCCCATGCCTGCATACAGCTGTTCCAACAGTGTCTGGGTTCTGTTGAAAGAATAACAAATCAAAGATCAAATTCTTTGGTAGAAGCTACGACTGGGAATTGCACAGATGGGCTATGCAGCCAACAATCCTATAATGCACAGTAGAAGTTGGATTCCCCCATGCCTGCACACAGCTGTTCAAACAGCAACTGGTTCTGTTGACAGAACGAACAACCAACAAATCATAAATTAAATTCTTTGGTTGAAGCTACGACTGGGAATCGCACAGATGGGCTATGCAGCATTCAATCCCACAATGCACAGCAGAAGTTAGATTTTACCATGCCAGCAAACAGCTGCTCTAACAGCGTCTGGGTTCTGTTGAAAGAACAACGAATTATAAATTAAATTCTCTAGTAGAAAACTAAAAATCTGTCTACATACACGTCTATTATATACATGTAGGCATCTACATATTTGAGCTTCAGAGAAAAGTCATTATAAAAAAACAAATATGGTGAAGTACATATTTTGTAGAGGAATTCAACTGATCAAATATTTAGTAAATAAAAATAATTATTCTGCCGCGCAACAATTGATACTTTTTTATGAACAGAAGCACATCATGATCAGGGTCAGGTCATTTGGTGAGGCTGTTGGTGACCATGGACGTGATCTTTGGTATCTGGCAGTAATTCATTCAAAACCAAGATATTTTAGTAAATACTATGCTATAGGCTTCTTAAACTCATTTGGTGTATAACTTCAGACGTTAACATACAGGTTTACGGAAAAGAATTAATATGCCCCTCCCTCCTCATTTCTGGAAAGAAAAAAAAGCCAAGGGAATACACCTTTCCATATAGACCAAAATGTTGTGCAGTGGAGATATATATTGTTAATTCCCATACTATAATTTTATCACTACTAAATAGGCATGAATTTTGAGATTTTTCTTCATCTGTAAGTAGAAGAAATCCCACTCGCATGTGCTGTGTGTGTCCTTAGGAGTTGTGCTGTGTTCAGCTACGCACATGCTTCTCTGTATCAATTCATGATGCGAATAGGCCTGCCCTGCCAATTTAGTATTGATCAGAGTATAGCCATTTTCATTTTATGTTTACATGCATAATTCTCAGACATAGTTTGTCTCTGCATTGTCATAATTAAGCAGCACTTTGCTAAAAGCTCCTGTGTTAATTAATGCAGTGTCAGCTTGCCTGAACTTGGTAAACACTGAAGAATCTAATCAATCACTTATTACCTAGTTAACAAATAATAAAACGGGCTAACCTACATGTAGATTGCATGTGAAATTAAACACTCAGGAGAACCTTGTTTCTGAGTAAGAATACAGTACTATTTTAAATTTAATAGGAGATACAGAGACTAATTTTAACAGAAAATCACTAAGGAAATATGAAAATATTATGTTCAAATAAATTAATTTCTTGCATTTCAAGAAGAGTCTGTGTCCCTAAATTTTCCATTTCCAACTATTTTTAACATTTTAGATAGTTGCATATTCCACTATAAGATTTCCTTAGTAATGTCATGACTTGGCCACTTTGCTCAAATTAATTTGATCTAAGCTACATCTAGGGGAGCGGCAAAGTCAGTGGAAGAAAAATCATCTAAAAATGTTGGTATTATTGGCTATGGAAGACACATACCCGAAAACTGAGTATCAATTATTAAAAATTAATCACCAACAGGGACGGACTAATATTTCAAGCGGTCGTGGCAAACATTTTTGAGCGGCCCTTTTTTAAAATGGCAGCAACAACCAACCTATGAGACTCAAACGGTAGACCAAAATATTTTCCATGTAGCTTTTGAAACCTGAGAAGGAAACAAACAAACCCACATTTTATCAACATAGCTTTTCAAAAGTGACAAGTAAAAAAACCAAAAGTTTTTCAAACAAAAATTAAAACTTTGAGTAATAGGCCCTCAGCAGCCCATGAGGCGATCACCACAACGCCACTGTTATCAGTTCACCTGTGGTCACCTAATGTTCAAATCAAAATCAGACTACCATAATGCATTACCTTTCATTCTGGTCAGATCCCTCTTCCAAACCCGGTAAGATCCCCTGCAACAGCCCAGTCAACGACGGTTTCAGATGCTCCCCTAGCGGCAGATAGTGCTCCTCATATAGATTCAACAGCACAGGTTTCACTGGCATAGCAGCGTAACCCAGCAACGGGAATATGCCAGCGCTGTATATAAACATGTCCTGACAGAGTAGCTTGGGTCCAATGGTTTTGAAGATGAGATCGTAGGTCTCCAGGGCCTTGAGGTGGACTCCGCTGGGGAGTGCTGGATGAGTGCATTGTGCTAGGCGCTTGCCTATCAGGAGGCGACGTGGGATTATGTTGTATCTTGAATTGCTTTGGAGTACCTGGAATGATGGAGAAAGAAACATGTTATTGTTAAACGTAAAACTTTTCCATACAAAAATTCTACAATATCTCCTCGGATATTTACATGTGTAAAGTGTGTGTTTCTCCATCAGATTCGAACCTGTGATCTCTCCAACTCTCGATCCCACATTTAATTCAGGAAGCCACTGGGTCATTTTTTTTAAATTTTGCTGGGATTTTCTGATAAGACCTAACACCAGTCTTTATCATGTTTAGACTAAGCTTGAATGGGCTATTATGAGATTATGTGGGGTTAGTTTTACTAATCCATGGCTTTGATATGGATAGTGGCTAGAGCTGGATTAGTGAATGTCTTCAGATATTTTTAAGGTCTGAAATTATATATACATTGCACATTATGAAAAACAATGACCTTTAATATGCATCTCAACAAAATGCAAGCTTCGTGCTTATAGTGTTTTGGGCTTGGTAGCTATTTTGCCATGCAATAGATTTGTTCAAATCCTTTGTTTACAAAATTGTAAATACTAAACAAATAAAATTCAACATACTTGTTTTATTGTAATCTTACAATGACGCTGATACCCTAGGCCAATTGCATTGCATGAGGTGAAGTCATGATGTATTTGCCCTGCCCACAACATCAGTAAGTCAAATTGTATTCGTTTGGTTTACAAAATTAAAAATTTGCCTTGTGTAATGTTTTATAAATTTGAATGGACCACACAATAGGCCTACGTGGTCTGGTAGAGGTAATGAAAAGGAAATGTGATTTACCAAAAAGCAAAATTTACAATAATCTGATTAACAAATTCTAAAAACAACACATTGGAGCCATCACAAGCCAGAACTAACTCATGATCAATACACCTGAACATTTTATTGTGTTGTTAGTTGTAAATGAAAGTGTAATTTGCTCCAAGCTGGGGGGGGGTTGATTTCGAACAAAATTAATCTGCCTATTAACTTTCATGTAAAAATAAATATCAAACCAAATGTTCTGTATATTTAAATGTTAAATGTAAAACAAAAAATTTATACATGTAAATTTGCTGGAGTTGGACGATCAACTCCACCATTCCTTTTTTTTTTTTTTTTGACATTTTTGTTGAGAACTATTGTTCATACCATAGTACATTAGTGATGATACTGGTGGATGTACACAGGACATGGCTAAGTCATTATGTCCCCCTCCTCCCCCTGTTCCATATATGTCAAACACAGCTGCTGTCAGTTTAGAAATCATGTAACTTATTTTACTTTTACTATATAGATGTAATTCTATGTTGGGTTGAGAATGTCCACGAGATATCTGAAGGCATAAAAGGGAGCGCATTTTTCCGGGGGGAGGGTGGACCTTGCAGTGAGGTATAGGCACGTATGGGGGGGGGGGGGGGGGGAGGGGGGTATACGCATATGTGCCTGTCTTATGGGGTGGGTTTTCACAGTTTTTGTATAGCAGTGGGGTGGTTATCATCACAAATGAATTCGCCCAATTTTTAACTGGGTGTATTTTGAGAAATTTGAGTACAATTGGGTGCTTTATTGTCAAAATGATAGACAAGTTTTTGAGCCAAAAATAGGTAGAGAAGGGTCATATTGTCAAAGTTTTGCAGGCATGTCCTAGTACAAAAGTTTTTGAAGACCCCTCCCCCCTGGATATTTTTAGGCAAAGTTACAAATATATTTTTGTTTCTCGTCTCCTTGTGTGACTTTCTTATTTCTTTATTTTGTAAATTTTTGATTATAACTTGTTCATAATAATATTTAAGAAAGCCAAACGTACTGCAGAGCCTTGCAAAATGTGTAATGAATCATTTCAGGTGTGTTTTTTATCATCAGACAAGTCTCAAAACAAGAAAAATAAGAGACCTCACTGGTTCTCTTTAAAGTCTTTTTTTTTGCACTGAAAATGCCACAATGGCACTAAATCAGTTAAATTTAAAGTAGTTTAACAAAAATAAAAATACCCTCTTCTTCCTTTTTTCAAAAACCTGGACAAGAAACATAAAATTGTATTTACTTGGTCTTATATGAGAAATTTTAAGGTGCTTGAATTTCTATTTTTGGTACATGATGTGGCTGAAGGAATGAGGGTATGAGAATATATAAGGCTGTGATATCACGGAATACCCTTTAAATAATCAAAATATTGACACTTGACAATTTAAAACAAGAGGCCTATTGAAGCAGGATGTCATCAATTAACATTATCAGTGAATTCTGGAAATCATAAATCATATCATATGAAAATGAATGTTTTACAAACAACTTTCAAAAATGTTTCAAACTGATTAGGAATCTCATTTCAAACATGGCCTTTTTAGCTTCACAAGCTCCCCTGCCCAAAGTCAGGTTACAGCCTGCCAGTGTTCGATTTAGAGGGGTTTTACATGCACAAATGCATGTAACTTTTGAATTGTGTGTTTTTCGCTAGTCTGAAGGTTCCCTAGTCCGAAAATAAAAAAAGGTTTGCTAGTCCGAAAATGAAATAAGGTCTGCTAGTCCGAAATTTAAAAGGGTTCGCTAATCCCAAGGTTCGCTAGTCCGAAAATGAAATAGGGTTCGCTAGTCCGAATCTGAAGGTTCCCTAGTCCGAAAATAAAAAAAGGTTTGCTAGTCCGAAAATGAAATAAGGTCTGCTAGTCCGAAATTTAAAAGGGTTCGCTAATCCCAAGGTTCGCTAGTCCGAAAATGAAATAGGGTTCGCTAGTCCGAAAATGAAATAAGGTTTGCTAGTCCAAAAATAAAATAAGGTTCGCCAGTCCGAAAATGAAATAAGGTTCGCCAGTCCGAAAATGAAATAAGGTTCGCTAGTCTGAAAATAAAATAGGTCTGCTAGTCCGAAAAATACTTAGGTTTTTTTCGGACTAGTGGACCTTTTTTCATTTTCGGACTAGCGAACCTTATTTCATTTTCGGACTAGTGAACCTTTTTTTCATTTTCGGAGTAGCGAACCTTCTTACATTTTCGGACTAGCGAACCTTTTTTCATATTCAGACTGGCGAACCTTAGGATTAGCGGACCTTTTTATATTTTGGACTAGCGGACCTTATTTCATTTTCCGACTAGTGAACCTTTTTTTCAAATTCGGACTAGCGAACCCTCAGGTATAGGAAAATACACTTTCGGACTAGCGAACTTCATTTCATTTTTGGACTAGTGGGCTGTTACCGCTCTGTTGTTCATGTCGCTCTTTACAATACCCCATTTCATAGAAAATTTCGGAAATTTTTGGTTCACAAGCTAAAATTTTAGCAAAAACCCTAGATAGCTGAACCTGATTTAACATT
>JXSR01S053024.1:15498-27068 GCA_000969725.1 Ophiothrix spiculata
TCAAAATCAACCTAGTACTCTACAAGTCTCACATACGGTATCAAATTTGGCTTTTAAGTCTCTTATAGGGCATCAAACTAAGAAAGAATGGTTGAGTTAATAACAACAGTGCCTTAAATAACCAATAAAAGTGTTTCAAATACCTAGAAACACTTCTTAAACTGTTAAAATGGTATAGTTACATTTTACTTTGTTTTCTTGTAATAATTATTTCATCATATTTGAGTACAGTCTCGGAGAGGGTATTCATTCAAGTTGAACAGGTATGGTCCCGGATAGGGTATCCATTCGAACAGATATGGTAGATTTACGGTCTCAGATAGGGTATCATTTCACCCATTTTTGCCAATTTTTGGTCTCATATAGGGTCACCTTCGGAACCTGCGGAACTCGGGTGGTTACCCGGACACCAATATCAGTTACCCCCCCGGGGTCTCGCCTTTTTGGTAATGCGGGTGGTTTTCTGCTGATCAGAATACCCAGTTACCCCGGGACTTTTGCACATTACTTTAAAATCTTCAGATGTACTCTGTGTAAACTTATATATATATATATATCAATTTGTCATCAAAATTTGTCAATTTTTGCACCTATTTACAAGATTTTTCCTAAGTTGGCCATGGAACCGCCACTGCTATGATCTGATTTTTACAATGACTGGGACGTATTTGTTAACTTTTTGTTCCTAATTTGTCTAAACTCTTGAGTGATTTTCATGCAGTGAGGATCAAATTTATCACATGTTTCTGCTCTCATGAATATACAAAAATTAGATTATTGAGGTTTAGACTGTAACACCTGGGACCATAAAACCTGGTCCCAGAGAAAAAGTATAGATATGCCTCACAGCAGGGGCATCAGAAGGAAAATAAAAGTGGTGCGGCCACTGGTAAAAGTGGTGCGGCCTATGGCCCATTAGTTCATAAAATAAGTAAACAACTATACTAGTAAGCCCCAGAAGAAAGTACATACTAAAAACGAATATAAAAAGTACTATGGTTATTGATGCTAGGATCTTAATAAAACATATTAAATTAATTTATTTTTATTTTTACTGCTGAAAAGTGGTGCTGCCAAAGCCCACATGCCCACACGGTTCCGACGCCCCTGCCTCACAGAATTTCAATCAAACATGATATCCCATGTTTTTAATGCATCATATAACTGTATATTTGCAAAAATATGACCTTGTTCTAAAAGATAATGCCACTCAACATCCTGAACCTAAATAAAAAAAACTATAATTACAACTACAACTATAACTGTAACTATAATTGCAACTATAACTATAACTACAACTACAACTATAATTGCAACTATAACTATAACTACAACTATAATTGCAACTATAATTGCAACTATAACTATAACTACAACTATAACTACAACTACGACTATAAAAAGTTCTTACTCAAAGTTTTCAGACACATGATGAAAATAAAATTTAAACACACCTTAAACTACCCCCTGACCTTATTTAGTTTTTTAAAAACGCATTTTAGAGGAGTTTAATGACATGTAGTTAGAATTTAAACGGTGATTGTATTTAGTTACTCTTTGAGAATTTCGTTTATTTTAATCATTGTTTAAATCACGATTTAAACACTGATTAGCATTAAACATCGCTCTAGAATACAGCCCTTTAAGTTTAGTGTGAAGAATGTTCTGGTTTAACTCAGTCTTTTCCTGTATGATCCCTCCTTTTTGGAGGTACACTTTAAATAGACTTTTCTGGGGTTTCATAAAAATAGGATTGTAGAAGCGGACAAAGTATACTTTAGGTCCCAGATACTGGTATTTATTGGTCAATTCTAGGACATGCCAGTATTGAACAATTCTGGAAGTGTTTTTGTTCCAGTATTGTTAGAAAACTTTTACAATACTGGTACACACATTTCATTCCAGTATTGGTCAGTTCTTTTGTTGTTCCAGTATTGTTAAATGCTAAAAAATGTCTTAATTCAAGTAACAATGACAATTTTGCTCTGGTTATCAAAGACTTATTGTTTTTCTTGATTCTTGGGAAGTTATTTTTTCTCCAATTATGTATTTATGGCTTTTACACACTATCAGTCCACATTCCTGCTATTCTGAAACCCAGAAAAGTCTAGTTGAAAGCTAACGTTAATAAGTACATGACCAGGCAGGAGTTTAAAGACACAAGTATAACGATAATCTTACCAACTTGTCATAGTCAGATCAATTTAGAGGGAAGAGAGATTTTAAACTCCTGGCGAAGGCTTACTTTCTATATGATATGGCAGGTTTGTGCCTTCTCCAGGTTGGAGGTAGGAAGCCTAGCTACCATGTAATGTGTACCTCAACAAACAAATGAGGGGTCATGCAGGAAACAACTGAGTTGAAATAAGAACATTCCGCACATAAAATGTAATAAAAGTTGGGTCTGTTAGGTAAAAAAGGAGTTACTGGGGAAATTGCAGGTTAAAATTAGGGCTTTTTATCGTGCTAACCCTGCTGGTTCATCATAACAAGATGAGCTTTCTGTTGTTTACAAAAGTTATCTCCGTCCAATTCTCGAATATGGTGATGTTGTGTGGCATCCCAGTATCACGCAAAATCAGTCAAAAAACATTGAAAGGATTCAAAAGAGAGCATGCAGAACTATTTTAGGTCCACACTATTCATCGTATTCTGATGCCCTCTCCATGTGTGATTTTAACAGTTTAGAGGAGAGAAGAGAACAGCATTGTCTAAAATTTGCTCAATGCTTAAATGAAAATATCAGGACTGAACATCTCTTACCTCCACGAAGAAACAAATGTCATAGTTTTAACCTGCGTAATGCTAGTGCAATATCTCATCCTCGTTTTAAGACAACTAGATTTTATAACAGTCCCGTGCCATATTATGTCAGGCTTTTAAACAATTATTAACTTTTATCCACTTTGTGCAATATTGCTCCTTTTAATGTGCTGCTTTTTAAATGATTGCTTGTTTGATATCTAGTTAATTGGATAAAATCATTGGAGGGTGCGTGTTGTGTATAATTATGTGTGGGGTGTGTGGGGGTGAGTGCGGGTGGGTGGTGTGTATGGTGTGTGTGGTGGGGTAGGCGATGTAGGTGTGTTGAGTGGGGTGTGTTGGTGGAGTGTGGTTGCTGTGTGGGTGTGTGTCGGTGGATGTGGGTGGGTGTAGAGGGGTGTGTGGGTGAATGTATAGGTGGGGTGTGCATGTTTGAAATGTGATGTTGGTGGGAGTGTGTAGGTGTAAGTTGATGTTAAGTAAGTTGGCTGATGTGGACGTGATATATGGTGTGAGTTGTGGGTGTGTGCTTGATTTCAGACAATTGTGCAATTTTGCTTAATATATTTGTTTATTTTATTTTGTAGTTAGCTGTAATCTGAACTTATTTATTCTATTTATCTGTTTTTTACTCTTTGTAAGTACAATGCAATTTGGCCTATGGGCCACGATT
Organism: Ophiothrix spiculata; assembly: GCA_000969725.1. Lineage (NCBI taxonomy): Eukaryota > Metazoa > Echinodermata > Ophiuroidea > Amphilepidida > Ophiotrichidae > Ophiothrix > Ophiothrix spiculata. The sequence goes on from JXSR01S053024.1 coordinate 18,935, forward strand.
TTGTATTTTGTGAATAAACCAACATAAACCAACATATAACAGTGCCCCATCGTCAGACCACTGATATAAACCAGAATTTTCCACCAACAATACTGGAATATTAACCAAAACTTATCAAAACTGTTATCAAACAGTAATTTTGACCAACAATACTGGATTTTCAATATTTTTGACCAACAATACTGGAATATTGACATGAATTTAACAATACTGGTATATAACTAGCATTGTTGATCAACAATACTGATATACAAAACCTTGACCAGAACTGGACAATACTGGGCAATATTTGGGTACGGTATCTAGTATTGTCCAAATTTTGTGTACCAGTATCTGGGACCTAAAGTATACTATTTCCGTAGAAGCCATCATACATACACAATTGGAGAATACAACTTTCCAAGAATCAAGAAAATATTTCCTTTTTTTGATAAATGGTGCAAAATTATTGATTGTTACTTTTTTAGACCCTTTTTAGCATTTAACATCGACCAATACTGGAATGAAATGTGTGTACCAGTATTGTAAAAATTTTGCAACAATACTGGAACAAAAACACTTCCAGAATTGATCAATACTAGAATGTCCTAGAATTGACCAATACTGGTATATACCAGTATCTGGGACCTAAAGTATACTTTTTCCAAGAGTTTTATTTTTAATTTGCAATTTATTTTCTGTTGATTTGTTTCAGTGATGTAGTCCAGACATAAGGAATGAGTATGACTAGTGTGCGATGGGCTTTTAACTTTGGAACTTGGAAACCAACTCGTAATGAGTGGATGCTGGCAGCACGATGTATTCAACATGAAGAGAAAGACAGAATTAGCAAATTTGTTTTCACCAAAGACAGCAAAGCCTCCATGGTTAGTGTGTACAATTTTATAATTTTCTTACAAGAGGAGCTGACGAGGCGAAGCCGAGTTGAATGGGGCATTTGATCTTTCACCGAATGAAATATTTGTTCCATTGACACACACGAATAAGAAATATTCACTATTTGTTCTATATGACGGCTAAATAAATCTTTGTAAACAAACAAACCGAGACAACATCTATGGTACTGTACATGCCGGCTTTAATGCAACGACGTGTCTTATGCTGTGCCCGCTGACTGAGCAAATGTACTCAATTCAAAATTACGCCTTATGGAAAAAGGTAACCATGCAAATGTATCAAATTTTTTGCATGGCACTATTGCAAAGTTGGTGATGTTTACTATCAAATGGACCAAGTGACCAATGGCACGCGACCCAAGATGTACCAATCAATTGACAAAGATTATTTTGCTGTTATATAGAATATAGAAAAACATGTTGTAAACTCAATTTTGTGGTTATTTTGTTTCAAAGCCTGTTTACAAGGATCACACATTCCTCTTTTCGTTATATTTCTGAGGTGATTTTCTCAAGCTTAGAAATCTTACATGATATGAAGGAATTCACAGTGTCGGTTGAACAGGGGACATTGGTCTAGACTAGGGTTTCTAACAATGTGCAATATAAATGAAAAAAAATGTAGGGTAAAGCACTAAATACGCCTTTTCTAGTGTATTTAATTCTAATGGATCTTTTTTTTTTTGAAAAAGTGCCAATCAGTACCAGTTGCTAGTTGCAAAGGTCTGGAAAAATTATCAACATTTAACACCAAAGGAAAAGGTTAATTGATTTTTTCAGTCTCTCTTAATGCTGAAAGTAATTATGCCAAAATTATATTATTTTGTCGTCCAGTTTGAGTTGCCAAAAATTGTGAAGTAGCTAGATTTTTGGCAAATGGTTCTATCAAATTAATTTAACAGTTTCAAACAACCATGAAATTAAATAGACCTATATGTAGGCCTACACAACAATTTAACATTGCAATATGAAATATTTATATTTTATTACATTATTTTCAAGCTGAAGTAGAGATCCTGAGGATGTCCCACAGACCCAATTTGGACAATGGCTGAGTTAAACATAAACATCTAGTCCTATCTGTTGCACTTTTAATATTTCTGGGATTCTATCCACCATCACATTATAAAACTAGTAATTTGTCAATTAACTAGAAAAGCCCAAGCTCTAGATAGCTCACCGATCTCACCCCCCCCCCAAAAAAAAACAAAAAAACACCACACCTTTTTATTCAGGGTAAGCAGGCACTGGCTTTCGTGAGCACTGGACTAAATAATTTCCCTCTCGTATATAGTGGCTAGTGTCATCTTAAAAAACATGGCTGTTTAACAAACTACATTAATCTCCAAAGGCCTTATTAGTAAGGTCATGCAAACTAAAGGCCCTATGTTTGATTCCTTTGTCGAATGTCTTTTTTCAAAATATTACTCTAATCATAATTTGAGGATGTTAAATTCATGACCAAATTCAAGTTTAGCGCTCAGCTGCAAATCTGCGTACCATACTTGCCAATACAATTTTTTTTTTGGTATGTCTTACATACTTCAAAGTCCCATTTTGGGTGTAGCACTTCTTTTGGTAAAATATTAAATTTTTAACCATTGATAGTCATTCAGCTAAAAAAAGAAATTTTTAAAAATGTGTTTGTGTGTTTGTTTTCCAGACTGGCCGTCTCCTTATCAGGAAAGTTATCACAGATGAGGTCAAAGTGCCTTGGCATGAGGTCAAACTAGCCAGAACAGAAAGAGGCAAGCCGTATCTGGCTTCACAAATAAACTCTGATAAACAGCCAATGTTGCCCAATTTTAATTTCAACGCTTCACATCAGGGCAGCTTTGCTGTACTTGCAGCTGAACCAGATAGGAATTGTGGGATAGATGTTATGAGCGTAGACAGGCCAGGTGAGATATGAATTGTGGGACAGGTGTTAGGCCTAAAAAATAAATTGTTTGTTTGCACTCTAGTGGAAAAATTTATATTTTGGGTCGGTCGGTCGGTTGATCTTTTTTTTTTACTCTGCACATACATTTTAAAGAATGATCTCATTCCATGGATTTTATTGCGAATACCAAGCAATGCAGGGCTTCATCAAATATTGTAGGTCATTACTTAGAGTAAATATGCATTTTATATTATTAAATGTGACTTTATACTGCTAAATTTGACATATATACATTAAATTACAACTCAATATTTATTGAAAATATTGAATTTTCATGTTTTAGATGTTTGAAGAAAAAGAAATTAACTTAACTACCCGACCCAAATTTTGTCATTTTATGGTCGGTCGCAAAGGGCAAAAGAACATTTTTTTAGGCCTTATGAGTGTACTCAGTGTAGACTGGTCATCAGGTGATGCCCATGATATACTAACAAGACGTAGCTAGCGTCTGATTTGATGTTAGACGATATGAAGACGCTAGCAAGTTTAATCATTTTCAACTTTAGCATCTTTGTTAGCATCTAGCTAGACGCTAGTTGCTTCTTGTATTATCACAGGCGTAAGAGTAAGAAAAACATGAAATTAAAAAAAATATGTTCCGAAATCATCATTGTGTTTCTTTTACACACCTTGCATGCAGAGTTCTCAAAACAAGATATCGATGGTTGAGAGCCACAAGACCATATTTGCAGGGGCAACAAAGAGCCAAAAGGCTGTATTTGCACATGCAACAAAGGTGCAAATACTGCCTTGTGGCTGTCAACACTTGATATGGACCTGTGTTCTGGATGCTGTAGATTATGATTATTACTCCCATTTGCTGCTATTCTTTTATGCTGACATTTAGCATCCCTTTATGTCCATTATCATTTTGGTGATATGTAGGCCTATTGGATAACAGACAAGTTACACATGCCAAAGATTACAGTGATTGGAACATTTTTCACATTACACCATATAAATAATAATAATAATAATGAAAGATTTTTGAGCGCTCATAACAAAGAAGCCGATGAGCGCTGTACATACTTGTAACAAAACCTTAAAAATATAAAATTTTTACAAATACAAATTCTTACAAACAGAATCATGTACAATAGGAGAAAAATATGGTATAAAGTTATAGGTAATTTCACATGCAGTCACTCAAAATAGTCCTCAAAAAGTAGAGTCTTGAGAGTACGTTTGAACTGACTAGTAGTCATTATTGGAGCAGCGTTCCTTATTATTGAAGGCAACCTGTTCCAGAGTTTGGGTCCAAAAACGGCGAATGATCTTTGTCCATAGAAATTTGTTCTTGGACGCTGCAAAGGAAATCCGAAAGAGACTTGAGATGAGGATCTGAGAGTGCGAGCTGGTGTATAGCGACTGAGCAAATTAGCAAGATATAGGAGAGTGATCATGAAAAGTCTTAAACACCAGAAGGAGGATCTAATATCCAATGCGCTTAGATATAGGCAGCCAATGGAGATCCTATAACACTGGAGTGATGTGATCTCTGCGTTTAGTCAGTGTGACAAGACTGGCTGAAACGTTCTGGAGTCTTTGGAGTTTTTGTAGATCGTTGTTCTAAGGCAGATGATGGCCTTGTCTTGCAGACAATGCCAGATCACACTCGGCAAAAATTGCCTGCAAGATCCTTACATATATTTATTCCCATCTGCAACACTCCAGGAACAAAACGAAAGAGAAGGTGGAAATTCAACAAATGCTAAATTTCTACTCAGCTTTCCAGATGCATGGCAGACATGACAAACAAAATATGGAAAACCCAAACTACAAGGTAGTTTTTTGAGAGGTAGATATTTTTGACCATGAGTGTATTTAAGTCATGTTTTTCTTTTTCGCATTTCAGGAAGCCAAAGTATAGGAGAATTTTTTCGCTTGATGCAAAAACAATTTACGCCTCATGAGTGGTGTACTATAAAGGCAGCAGGGACTGAATGGCAACAATTAGAAATGTTTTACAGGCATTGGGTAAGGGAAGAATACCTCATTAAAACACTGCTTCATATGGAGCAGGCGACTACAAGTTTCATCCAGTCACAACTGTCTTGAGCCAATTCTGACAACTTATCTGAGCTATATTGATGAATTATTTCATTTAAACAGAACCAAAAGGTTTTACCACTGACCTGACAGTTTTGTCCGTCATGTGCAACAAACTTCTTTGGAGTGATCCATCCTCCTACTTCGACTTCCGGTATGACATAAGTCGAGACTTGATGACTTCATCAGGAGAGGATCATATACGTGACTAAGAAAATGTGCCCCCTCATTACGGTTTATAATCGTGGCGCCACTCTTTCTCAACCAGAGAGATTCCCTGATGAAATGAGCTCTGCTATCAGTTTCTATCTGTAGCACTTTGGCATTGTCCCAATCAATCACATAGTTGTAATGTTGATTTGTGTAATTTTATCATTCTAAGTTACTTTACGGAATGGAACTTATTGTTCTTAAAGGGACTGGCCTAGATTCTTCCCACTAATATTTTACCTACATATTTTTTTAAATGAATCGGTAGAACATGTTTATAGTAATATAACCTACAAGTAGTTTTCCATGATTTTGAGGAGTATTGCAGAAATTTGCAATTCTTTACCTGCTTTAATTTTTTTCGCCGGCGAAAAAAAAGATGTGAAAACGGTGTTTTTAGATTCAAAATTTAAAAAGATTTTGTTTCTACACATGTGATGGGTAAACACATTATTTTTGATGAAATTATTTTTCTTTTAATATGTATTAAATTATCTCTAAGAGCTTTGTTTTATTTTTTATCTGGTAAATCCAGATCTGAGGTACAAATTTAGGATTCACAAAACACAAGATAGTCACACTACCATCAAAGAATGATATATTGCAAATTAGTTATCTCTGAATTTGAGCCATTTCTGTGTAAATTTTTGTACTTTTTTGGATATTACTACACTTTTAAGCTTTATTTAGAGCATTTCCATAAGTTTTTAATTCTAAGTTGAATCTAGGCTAGTCCCTTTAAAGTTTTAAATATATATGGATTTAGGAATGATTATTGTTCTGCAGATCAACTTCAGAATATTCTTAAATCTTTATGAAATAGAGCCCTGGTTCCTCATATGAATTCCTTGGTATAGAATAACTGAACCTATAGGCCCTTTTCAGTCAAAATAATTAACATACATGTATATGTTTAGAGTTAGCAAAAAATAACCATACGTGCATATGGTATACAATTACAACCAAACCTTAAAAATGTTATAATGGCATAACCCGACCGACCCTAAAATTGGGACCTACACTTTTTTATTATTTTTGGAACAAAAACAATTAAAAAGCAACCGACCGACCCTACAAAATAGGAAGACTTTATTTTTTTCTAATGCAACAGTACTCTTTGAAAAAGCCAATAAATGTATTCACCAGGGATGTACTAAAACAGCAATGGTTGTGGCAGCTAACGGTTATTCACTGTATCTTGTTGGGAAATGTGGCCAAAAACTGCATTTAATTCTAGCATCAGATGTGTTGAGTTACATGATGTAATAGGGGATTTTGCCCAGGATGTATGTGCTACTCTATATGGAGTTGGTTAACACTAAAAAGTAGATCGTAAAAAAAATCTCTACCTACCTACCCTATTTTTGTTCGGCCCGTTACGCCAATGTAACAATTTTCTTTTTTTGACATAACTATCTATTAAGGGTATAAAAATTACTAGCAATACATCCCCAGGGTATATGTTGTCCCAGGAAAAATCCTTTTTAGGGTATTTTTCAGACGTAGCTGAGCATGCTTGAGTCTCAACCACAATGCCTCCCTCCTCTTTACTAGGGTGATGAGGCTTATTGGTAAAGTACACCTACGAAAGTTGAAAATCATCAAGCATTTTCAAATGCATTCATTTTCTTAACAAATGATATTTTACCAAAAACAAAAATGTGACCAAGTGAAATTCCTGTTTTGTTTTATTCATAAATCTTGAATGATATTGATAGAATATTTTGCCTGGTTAAATTTGATATAAGTTGCAATTATGTTCGTTATTTTCTTATTTTCCAGTGTCTTAAAGAGAGCTATGTGAAAGCTGTTGGAACTGGTCTCGGCATCAGTCTTCAAAGATTAGAGTTTCACCTCAGCACCTTAGTCCTTCATCAGAATATGGTTGTCAAGGATACCAAGTTGTATGTTGATGGTAGTCTGCTAAAATCATGGAGTTTTCAGGAGTCCAAATTAGATGACAAACACTATGTGGCTGTTGCACTCAACAGAGAAAATCAGGTATGATTCATTTACAAATCTACTCATTTTGGTCAAAAAATTACATCACCATGATCATCATGTTAATCTGCTTCTAGAAATGTACAGCGTGTTTCAAAAGGATAGCTTTACATCATTTAAAAGGCAAACATTTTCTGTTTAATCAATGGCAAGTATTTAGTGTAATCATTAAGTTGTTTCGTCATGTCATGAGAAGTCAAACATGACTTTCAACATTAGCTTTTGGTAATTTTGTAAATTAAGTTATAAGATATAAAATAAAATCTAATGCAAACAGAGTTATATATAACTCTGTCAGAAATAAATATATTTCTGTCTTCATTGAAATGGAAAGGCAACAAATAAAATCTGTGGCAAGTTTTCAAAACTAGTGCCTTTACATAATCCTCCCGTACTTGGAAGCGAAATGATAAAATGCTCTCATTCTTTTTGCAAATGAAAGACAAAGAAATGTACTATCAATTAACATAATTCTGTATTTCAAAAAGGAATGGAAAGTATTTTTAAAGATTTATTTATTCTGAGTACTAATCATTTTGATACACCCTGTATACTATGGCTTTAATTTTTGGTTGCTAAGTTACAAAGCTAAACTTTTTTTTAAACTAAGGGGTTGACATTATCAGCCTTAAAATCTTAAGTGCTAAGTCTTATGTCTGATAATCGACAAGAATGTGAGGTAGTATAGCTGAGACAAGTATACCAAATGTGTAAAGTTGATGGTCTATTTATTATGATGAATATTTTTTGTCATTTCAAAACATTGAATCAGTACCCCATATTAATCTGCTTACCAGATTATGATAATGCACACTCAGTAGATATCAATACAGCAATTTCATTGGTTAATGACTGTAAGAGTAATATTATACAAATATTGACTGCTTTGAGGGGCATGGTTTAAATTATTTTCCAGAGGTGATCTCAAAACCATGAATATGCCCGAAGCAAAGCTGAGGGCATATTCATGGTTTTGAGATCACCGAGGGTAAATAATTTTAATTAATCATGCCCCGAAGAAAAAGCAGTCAATATT
>JXSR01S053028.1:0-12697 GCA_000969725.1 Ophiothrix spiculata
TATACTTAGCACAGTCGGTCAGAGAAGTGAAAATTTGAGCTGAGAAAAACGGCCTGTTTTCGAGGATGTTTTTTCTTCCGATCACAAAATTGCGAAAAGGAAATTGACATGGTGTTAGAAAATTGTCATAAAATCATCTTTTTTCGCAATTTTATAGAAAACGGCTTGGTAGGAAGATTTTTAAAACTTTGAAGATTCATAATATCACAAAATCTCAAATTCACCCCCAGACGAAAATTTTACCACTTCTCAACTTAAAAGCCTGATATCTCAGTCTGCAGATCGTTGCAAAGTCCCCCTTTTCGGTGTGAGTCATCACATATGCATGTAGTAATTGCTCGAAGATACGGTCAAACACAGAAATTTTTATCAGAATAGAATAGGTTAAGGTGGGGTTTTCAGCTCAAACAGTGAGGCACTCGTCTGCAGTGCGGAAGCTCCCGAGTTCAAACCCTGCTGTGTGCTTGAAATTTCCTAGGACAAGGAAGTAACTGCTTGTCTCGTAGAAACCCGTATGAAATTTGGGGAGCTGCTCCGGGAAGCGATGGGCTGTATGTGGGCTGATCAAAGTTCAGCGCCCCTAGAGGTTGCTGCAGAACCTGAAATGATGCTTGATGTGGAATGGAGCTTACTTGGGCCAAAGTAGTCGGCCAATACCTTAAAGTGTGCAGAATCCGAGTAGGAGTTCAAATGAGTGACCTTTACACAGACCATCTTACTTCAACTGCTAGATTACTGGACAATTCAAATCTGTACTTCTCTGGTATGGTCTCCTCAGGACCAGTTCCTCGCCTTGCACCAGGTCCCGGGTTCGATTCCCCGCACCCAGCGCTATGTGCATTTTGTTTTCAGTCCATGCTCGGAGCTCGCTTCCACAGGTTTTTCTCTGAGTACTCTGTTCTTCCTCCTGCATTCAAAAACTGAATTTAAAAACATCTGTTGAAGATTTAAGCTACCTTTAGCTTACTTGCCAAAAGCCGTAACAAGATGATGACGATGACGATGAGTACAGAATGGTAATATTTAAAATCAGAGATGTCAAATCAGTTTTCAGCTAAAAAGAGGAAGTCAGCTATTAGTACTAATATTATTCAATTTTTAGCCACACTTTTCTGAACCAAAATATATAGAAACAACACCAAGTTGTTGTGTAATTTCTGAATAGGACATAAAAGTCCCAGTTCTGTTACTAGCATTGTATTTAGAGATAGGATATTATTATATATTTTTAAGGAAAGAAGACGATTTTCAACACCAGAGGTCAAGGGAGGTCAAATTTGTATCAATTTATCGTGGAATACTTTACTCTAGCAGTTCAAGTATAAACAAATATGATGAACATAATGACCAAAGTTTATATCATTTTTGACATATTTGTTTACATTGCCTTGGTCAAAGTTTGAACGGGAATGCTATGGTTTCAGGTTTTCCATGCGTTGCCGGGCTCAGCTGATAAGGATCAAAGGATTCTCCTGCGGGTTTTAAAGTGTATTTTGGGTCTTTGATTATTATTTGAATAAATTTGAACTTTAGGACCTATAAATACCAGGTGTGTCAATTGCCTGTGTGCTTCTTGACCGTTTTTAACAGTTTCCACTTTAGTTGTAAATCAGAGTACAGGGTAACTATTGATATGTGGTGCTACAATACTAGCTTTAAAACGTTGCATTGATTTTTTAATTGGATAATTATGTGTAAATCATCTTTACAATATCAGTTTGAATGGACAATAAGTTTGTGATAACCATTTATAATACTACCTGTAAATATAGAGCATTGTTTGAATTACATGTATCTTGTTGGTGTTATATCGGATACTTTACTGGGCTGGAAACATGGCAGCAATGGTAGGTTTTATTTGTGCAAGTGTAGTTCAGAAAATGGACAACAATTAAATAGCAAAGTTGAAACTTGATTGTAATTTAAAAGAAAGTTGCTGGGTTAGTTGCCTGAGATTACAATTTGAACTGAAGCAAATTTCCAACATTGTTTCACGCAAATAGATTTAGCCTATCATCCATATACCTGATATCAGTGATAGAACGAGGCACTCTTTACGTTGTATGTGAAATATATAACATTTGTCAAACTCATGGAATTAAAAAAAAAACAGTGAATTGGTATTCTCTGCCTACCGAGGTCACTTACATTGATGAATTCAGATTTGCACTGAATTAATCTTAAAATGGGGAGTGGAAGAAGTTGAAAGGTGGTCTTGAAGGCGACACGTCATACCCGGCACCTTCCATCTATTTGACCCCATAGGAGTAATCCATTAGGTCAAGTAACAAAACTTACAAGTTGATCCTCCAGACTTTTTAAAAAAGTTGGTGAGGTGTTATTTTTCAGCAATTTACTATTCTGATTCATTTTGGGCTAATTTTCAACAGCTGCATGTTTGCCATTAGGCCGAAATTTTTGTTTTGTTTGTTTGTCCATAACGGCCTCTGAAAAGGTAAGGTCGGTAGGCCGGCTTTTTTGTTGTTGTAATAAATGTACATGAAACTCACCTTAAAAAGAATGGAAAAATTGAACAAGAAATAAAATTAACTTATGAGAACAATATACTGCTGATTCTTAAAAGGTCTTCTTAATTGGTAAATACAGTTCATATCAATTCGTATCATATTTTTACGATTTGAAGACTTTCTCTGTGAATTTTTATATCTTTTTGTATGAAAAATCCTCGAATAAGAGTTGGAAAATAAAAACTTAATAAACTTAATAAAGCACACGGTCGGGGCAAATTGTGTAGGTCGGTTGGGCGAGGACAAACAAACAACTTTTTTTTTGGCCTTATGAGGAGGCCAATGTTACTTCTCATTTATCTGCACCTACTACTCCCCAAGATGGAGAAATTATGTTTAGTAGGTTAGGTTTATGAATGATACCCAAACACTTGTATTGACTTTTTACGTCTCACCCTCTTCTGATATTTTAAGTAATCAAGCAGAGGAAGAAAAATAACAAAAAAATTTGGAATTTCTGAAAAATTGGTGAGGGCGGGACGACCAACTGGTTATTCTTGTTACTTGGCCTTGCATGTGTTTGTAATTTCTCAGCATGTAATGACTTTTTAATTATAAAAAGACAATAAGGATTCTATGGAAAAAAAGCCAGAATTAACAATTTCACTAGCAAAAAGTGGGTGTGTATTTTAATTTTGTTGATAACATGTGTTGCAGTGTTATTATAAAACTTCAATATTTTCGCTAGCATTTAATTTCACAACTTCAGAAGCAGAACAATTTACCATGAAATCAAAATTTGACTAAAAGTGATTTTAGCGTAACTTATAAGTTATAGCAAGATCATGAAAATGATTAATTAGTAAATTAAAATGCACGCACAAAAACTTTGATTTTAAATATATTCTAAATTTTCATGCTGTGAAAATTAAAGGGCTTTATAGTATCAATAACGTTAATGACATTGATTAAATAGTATTGGTAAACTTTAAAAAATCATCAAAAACAGCCTGTACTGATGCATCATGTGTGAACATATGTCACACATACAAGCAAAGCTATTTACCACAATTTTGGTTCAAAAATGATTTTTGTATAATACTGATAATATCTGGCTCGTGATTTACACAAAAATGCTCTCATGAAATGGTTCAGTTTGTTATGATGAAAACTACCGGTGCTGGCAAAGAAAATTGGGCTATATTTGTAGATTTCTTTCAAATATCTTGAAAATTGATGTACATACGATTGAAACTCTTCGATTATGTAACAGATATTGAGTATAGACAATTCTGTGTTTTAAAAACTGAACTGGCTGATGAGTTCTACTTCATATTGGATATTGTTGGAGCCAGGATTTTAGAAAAACCAACAAAGCAACAAATATGTTGTAATTTGCAGGACCAATCTATCATCACCAATAATTATACAGCTAGATGTAATAGAGCATGATATGGCTCGGTTTATTCTCATTTAAACCAGCGATGTTGCGCATCAGTAATTTGGTATGATATGATGATACCATGTGTCCGGTATAATGATTGTGGGCAGTGTGATAGACAGAGAGATTATCATGGAGTTGTACAACAATATTGGATCTATTACAGATAAAATTGTATGTATTGTTCAGTGATCACTGGCAGGATGGTCATGGGACCAAAGCAACCTTTTAGCCAGGATTTGAAAGTTGCCCGTCCAAAATTTAAATTTGGAAAAAACGATAATCCTCGGCACTCAGAAAGTTTTTTTTACCGGGGCTATTTTAATGTTAAAATAGCCCCAGTCAATCATTTCATGGGGGCGATTTTGGGGATCACCAGAGCTATTTTTTAATATTCATAATTTTACGTCTAAACACCAAAATGTGATAAAATCAAACACAAAATTTCGAACTGGCGACTGCCGAATTTTGCAACTTTTACACAAGCATGTGACAAGCTGTTATCGGCGCGTTGATACATATTTTCGGACTTACCAAGACAATAGTCGTTCAAAAAAATGTCCTAAAATTATGATGATATCCATTATGTTTTATTAATATGATCCAGTTTTGTTCTTGTACTCATGTTATTTAAGACGAACGCGTACCGCAGTCGGTCTGTAAGCCATCGAATGTACATTGTTTTCCAATGGCTAGAAGGACATTGCGCGATCAATAGCAAGAAATTGTGACGTCACATAAATTGCAATTTGTAAACAAACCGGCGTCGTGGAAAAATATTCCTTGAAAATGGACCAAGAAAAACTAGAATAAAACTGAAATAAACTCAGTCCAAGAATGTTGTTTTTGCTTTAATTATAAGACATGTCTTGCTTGTAAATGTAAATAATATCAACAATATATTACATTTTTGTTATGGAAATGGTCGTCGGGAATCTTGAGAGAAGCTCTGAATACACACACATTGAAAAAGTATGCTTTGCAAATTTTTACCCGTCCAACTTTAAAACTGCCTGTCCAAAAGACGGGCAGACGGGTCTCTAGCTAAAACCTTGGCCAAATACCCTAAAAATCTCTCAGAATTTAAGATAAAGAGATCAGATAAATTTCTAAATAATTTATTTGTATGTACGTTGAATTTAAAAAATGAAGTTGTTATGAAAATTGGGACCAGGTATATTTTAGGTCTCATCCAAAATTTTAGGGTTAAGGTTTGGTTTAGGGTTAGGGTTGGGTCAAGGTTATTGAGTTAGGGTCGAGTCATAGTTAGTGAGTTTGGGTCGGGTCATGGGTGAAGTTTTTTAATGGGGACCTAAAGTTTAACTTTTCCGAAAATGTTAACCTACATATATTTCCATCACCCTTTGATGTATGAAATCACTCTTGGTGATGTAAATCTGAAAATTTTCTCTTTGAAATGAATATCATAAAATAAAGTAATGGCAAATTAAGTATTTAACAATGTTTAATTCCACTTTCCCAGTAATTCACACAAACAGGAAATCAAATTAGTGAATTAATTTATCTGAACACTTATCATTTGCACAAATAGGCCTAGTATATCTGACCCGCCATATCGAAAGGTACCTTAAGGTTGGCATACTAAATTGCGTGATACGAACCATTAAAGCCGAGAATAGTCAAAAAGCACGTCCAAGGTCGAATTTCTAATATCATCAGAAACATTGCCTTTGAAGTGTATTCTATCAAATCAGGTTCCAACATCCAAAACATATGAAAAATATGTTAAAAATCAAGATAAAAATCCTCTCTCCATTCAAGTTTCACTCGGTACAAACAAGAGAAGAGATCAACGTCGGCCCAACAGCCTTTTCGGGATTTCCAATCTCTTATACAGAAACTCAAATATCGCTAATTTGTTCCATTGAAATACATTGCGTTTTTGTCAAAATTGGCCAACTTCAGAAGCTCACTGTGGTTGTAATCGGAGTACAAGTAAGGTTTGTGACATATTCCCATAAGGAGATAAATGTTCCTAACATTATTTTATGACAGGTTTCCTAATTGTACTCCTAATAAACACACACGGATCATCCGAAGATGCCTGTTTTTCGCTATCGGGTATTGCTACCGCGCGAAGTGTTATAATACTGTAAATTAGCATTTTATCAGTATAGCTCTGAAAAAAAAAGAAGAAAAAAAGAAGAATTACATCCTAGAGAGTGAAAAGTCAAAGAAAATGATTGGATATAACTGAAATAAAAAGAAAAGAAATGAAGAAAAAAAATGTAAGACAATAGACCGAAGCAAGAATCGAACCCGAGACGCGTGCACGTGAAGAGAGAAATTCTACCATTACACCACCGCGACCAACTGAAAAGTTCGGGGAAATCTAAATACTTATAGAATTGTGTATTGCGCAAGGCGCAAAATTGGAAACCAAATCGGGGAAATTTGTTAATTTCTGTTATATTTAGATAAATTATATTATTTAACATAATATATGGGCTATTTAGGAAGAGTTTGATGAAAAAAATTAAAGCAAAATGAGTTTTCCAATCTGGCGCAGAGGCTCATGGGCCGACCTTGATCTCTTCTCTTGGTACAAACACTTTAAACTTGATTTTCTCAGAACTAAAGTTTTCCAAATCAGCCCGATGCCTTTAACCAATTTGGATGTAACTTTGCAACTGAACATTCAATAACCAAAAGCAAGGTGTCATTTTAAAGCTTAAATTCTCAGCTTTCAGTTTTGAATTTAGCCCCCTAAGGTACCTTTTGATATGGCGGGTCACATATAGGAAAAGTTAAACTTTAAAATCAGCAACATATCAAATATTATATGAATGGATTGCCCATCATCCTGATCCTGAAATTTCTTCTTTACCCCATGTATGACAATTTTGTGTTTTTACAGGAACTGCATGCCCATACAAACTTACTGATTGTTTTTCTTTTAATTTAAAAACAAAGAAATGATAAATATGCAGACAAAATTGTCTATCTAGTAGTATCTTTGAATCCTTAAATCTGGTTTCAAATTTCTGTTGTCGCTGCTGCATGTCCAGCGTGACCTCAAAAATTTCAAATACACAGTCGACTTTGTCACTATTGCAAAATTTTGGGACAAGTCAAAATATCGATAGTCTTGTTGTGGTGGTTCCAACGACATGTCATTCTGAGTTGGATTAAATTGAACTTTTCCCGTGTCAGACCATCATGGCAATGTGCAAATGTGTTGTAGCAGCTCTAAATTGTCAATTTATGGTCATCTGCTGCAGCTACATGTTAGTACTGTGATAGTTGCTCTGAAACAATCTTTAAATTTAATGCTCTCAATCCCAAGATTTTGTTTGAATCATTTCAAGTCTTAAATATGTGTGAAAATGAAAATTTTGTGGGACTTTGAAAGAATTTATTATTAAGATTCTTTACATTTTTTATTTACAGTTTGGTCGGAAAAAGCATTCTGAAAGTCGTAAACCACCAGCTCATCCTACACGTCAACCCAGCACAGCGGAAGATGACGATCCCCATGGAGAGTATGAGAGGGACCTGCAGGAGAAGCTCACAGAATCTGAGGTCCTGGCAGCCTTTGACCGCATGTTGGTAGGTGAAACAGATTATTTTTCTTCAAAGTTTATCATGTGAATGCAAGAAAGTTGTATCTGCAATAGCTGCTATTCTGCAATAGCTGCCAAATGCTATATTTAGTTAACATTTCATGTTCAAAATTTCTCTTCCAAATATGTCAGTGGCTCTTGAAATAGGTCAAAGATGAGATCACCACCTGAAGAATCATGATATATCAAGAGCCACCAACCCAACACTGGACACTATGTAGTGTGTAATGCTAATTTATTTCAAGTGGCAGCTTATGCACCTAAGACTTTCTTGCCTTCACATGAGTTTTTTTTTATTATTTCCTGTAATTACATTGTTTCTGAGAATCCCTACAAAATAATACATTTTACTAATAATTTTACCACTTGTTGACCTAATTCTTCCTTTGAAAGTAGGCCTTCACATAAAAACTCAATTTTGGTTATGTGCCATGTTAATCTACTGCTTACCCATGCTGGATCACAGCCAATGAGATTTTTCTCACAATTTAAGATCCTTGATCTTGACCTACACTGCAAAAAAGTTGGGCAAATATGCATCCCTACCAACTGTTGGGCAAACTAAAAAGCACCGTAGATCAGACACTTTGCCAAAATTTTCTATTGCTGTTACCCCACAGATGGCAGATGGACTTGTGTTTCCGCTAAAAATAGGTTTGCCCAACATTAGGGCAGGGATGTGTGCCCAACAGTGTTATTTGTGTTTTGCTCAACGTTGGTAGGGATGTATACTACATCAACGTTGGGCGATATCACCCCCAAATCGCCCAACTTTCTTGCAGTGGATGCTTGTATGAGGTTTTGTCCACTGCTTGTTGTCTTAGATTCTACACTCCGTGTGTCACCTAGCCAATCAGAACGCAAGATAATAAAGTACGCGGAGTGCAGTGAAACTTCACAATGCACTGCGCTTGTTGTGTTCCGGTTTGCGTGGGTGAAGCAGATCGCAAACAGCGCATACACAAGGTTTTGGTCCTGGATCACAACCAGCACATGTGTGTGGTTACTGCCCACCATTCCCACTACTCCTTTCCCTCTCCACTACTCCCTACCCTACCCTACCCTACCCTACCCTACCCTATATCACCCTGTCCATTGATCTCCCTACACTACTCTACTTCTATACCTAACTCTTTACCCCCATACTTTCACTCTCCTCTAACACTGACCTAGGATATTGATGCACACAATCCTTAAAATTATTAGAGCTCAACTTGATCTGGAATATGTTCCATATGGAGGAGGTAGGTGGCAGATAAAGCAAAAGAGACCATATACATGAATGTACTGGTTCGCAAACCATCTTGGTTTTTTTATGTCCATTTCTAAAATATTTATCTCATGATAGAAGCCCATAATTATAATTGTGGTGACAAGTTACAAAATAACCATAGTTCCTGAAATCATCTAGCCTTGATATTGCCAAGGGTGGCTTTTATGATGGGTAATTCCACCCAAGTTTACCCAACACTTGTTCATAGAGGAAGTCACAATTGTATAAATATGATGCATTAAACAACTACTGCGCAAAGTATGCCGCTACTCGTGAGCATAAAAGAACATTGCATTGCCATAATTTATTACACTGATTGTTTAATCTAGGCCTACATATGCGGTGTTCATGTAGACCTATGTATAATTGTCATAAGTTAAACATTTTACAACATTGAACATGCAACAATGTGGGATATAATTGACACATAGTTGACCCTTAATCATGATTGTTAGCATAATGAATGGAAATATACCATGTGTATGTAGACCGGGCAACATAATGGCCTGCAACGTTTGGATATATATAGCATGTGTGTCGCTGCACATCGAAAGTTAGAACATTGTGGCAAAGTTAATTTAAGGGCCCTGTCAACCCTTCATTTTCAGAAATGGTTTTTGCACTGTAACTCAGCAATGGATAATTAAATCCAAATAAAAGTAAACATTTCTAGAAATGAATTTGCCTACTGAACATGATGGTCAGGTTATTTTTGGATCAAAATGTGAAATTTTGGCTCTAAGGTCCAAAACAGGTCAAAAAATCATGTCTTAGGCCCAAAATTTTATGGGAAAGCGATCTAAACTTTGTTTTGGTGAAATTTTGAACCATCTTACTTTGAGAATTTAGAAAGCAATATCTAGGAACGCATCTCTCTAAATTTTTGAGTTCTATCCTATTTTTTGAAATATTGCCAAAAATAGGTCAAAATGTGGCATATTTTGCCAAAAAGGGTGTCTGGAGTGAGATTTTTGACATTTTTTGGACCAATTTTTGACGATATTTCAAAAACTATTAAAAAAAAAAATCTAAAATTTGAGAAATGCGTTCCTAGATATTGCTTTTCTAGATTCTAAAAAGTAAAACTGTTCAAAATGTTACCAAAGCAAAATTTAGTTACCTTTCCCGTAAAATTGTAGGCCCTAAAACATGGTTTTTGGACCCTCGGTCCAAATGATCTGACCATCATGATCAGTATGCAAATCCGCTTCTAGAAATTTATAATTTTATTTGAATTTAATTATCCGTTGCTGAAATAGAGCAAAAAACATTTCTGAACAAAAAAGGTTGATACGGCCGGCCGAAGTTGAACAATGACTCAGGAGTTTTGATTTTGAGATCTAGTAAAATTGGGGTTCCTTAATGACAAGTTCATGACAAGCTTATCGTGTCACATGACATGTGACATCCCCAGTTTACCGATAAGCTCAGTTGGCATCGATGACCGGTGGATGCTGGACTGGTCGCAAGCCACCAAAATGCAAACTAGTAAATTTTGAGATTTTGTTTAAATTCTTTATCTTCATGGAGCTCCTTAAAGTGTTGTGTAGGCCCTTTATTTTCAACAAAGCACTTCGTTGAAAAGTATGAAAAAGTATGAAAAATATGAAAATTTTGAGATTTTATGACCATGGTCCTTTCAAGAGTAGGGTCTTGAAACCTAATGTATGGATCATTCCAGGTTGATGAGTAAAGCAAAAACACTTTAAAAAAACACTTTTAAAAATAATTTGTTCATGAAATCATTTAAGTCATATGCTAATAAACGAATGCAAGAGGAAGAGAGTGGCAGACTCTTCTTGAGAATGCTGATTTCAGGAAACTGCATAGCTAAAGAATGGTGATCAGCCGAAAACAAACAGGGTCTCCAAACCGTATCGCCATTATGGCATGAGTGCCCTCCCTGCCGTCCCTGGGTGATGCACATTTTCCTTGAGGAGATAAGACACGAACAATTTCATGTCATATCTGTGGAATAGGAATTTTTACCTGAGACCTTCTTTTTACTAAACATTCTTGAATTTATCTATTCCTGCTTCATGAAAAACAGGACTAGAATAGAACTTCCCTGATCTCCCCTCACGGACCCAGCAATGAGTCCGGGCAGCGCGCGTAGCATGATTCAGAGAGTACCAGACGGAACTTAGAACGTGGGCAAGTAGGGTATATATCATAGTTGGCCACTTTCTGAGTTCCGATTCCCCACCCGATTCTGTGGATATACCCCATCAACGGCGGGAGTATGTCAATTATAAATATGGTCTTTACACTAAATTGAACAATATTGAGAGCCCAAAACAAGGGCTAGACTAGAAACAAATTCCAAATCCTTTCTCAATAGATTAGAAATTCAACCTGGTACCTTCCATTTTTTTTAAAATTGCCCACCTCTGCTTTATGAATTATTGATGTAACCTATCAACCTATATTAAAGATGAGAATCCTGTCTAGCTCATATATTATATTGATTGTTCCTGTTTTTGCGGGGTAGATAGCCGGCCCTGGAGTATGCAGAGTTGGAAGATTGTAGTCATAATGAAGTCAGAGCACAATGAAGGAAGCTTTCATTTCCTTCCTCTTTCTTGTTTGGTAATATCTAAGCCAATGTTCTATGCCAGGGGGAAGGGCCTACCCCCATATAGAAGTTATTGGTATATGCCTTGGCCAAGGCCCATTTTCAAGTCTCTACCTCTTCACAGGACCCATTTCAAGCCCACTTCAGTTTTAAAGATATCCATTTTCCAGAGAGTGGTCCAAAATGTTTGTTTCAAGTTAGCCAAGTTCCAGCTCTTATTATTATCATATTTTTATTATGGGAAAAATCAGTTTACAAGACCTTCAATCTTGGAAACTCAGTTCATGAAGACCTTATTTTGACAAAAAAATCTCTTCTGATCCATGAAGCCGTATGTTGGAAACCACATGTGACACATACCTACCTAAATTTTTGACTACCCTTTTCTCTTGAATGATATGGTTCATATTGTAAACTAGTCATACTAAGGTACATTAGTTTTAAGGAGGGACCTATTTTCACTGCTGGTACATTAATTAATAGAAATATACTGAAAGTGGCAAAAAATTGGTTTTGCAGAATATTACATGTTAAACATAAACAGTGCATGAAAATTAACCTATAAACACAGTTCAAATATGTGTTGTACATGTATAATAGTACAATGTCAATATATTGCCACTCCCCTAGAGCCAGATTTCTATGGGGAGGGGTTGGTAGGGATAACATGTGTGTTAAGGTGTACACATTTTTCAAAAATGCCTGTTGCACCAATTTTCCAAACTCCTATGCCAGTTGCATGCCAAATGTGGTAACACTACAAAAAGTACAAATTTTCTTTTAAACCCTAACAGCTTTCTCTGTTTCTAGCCTATCTTCTTTAAAAAAGGGAATGGTGAAAAACACCAGGATTTGAACCAAGGACCTCCTGTTTCCCAAGCGGTTGAACCCATTGCAAGCCATCACTGAGTCACTGAAGGCAGTATATAACCCTACTCTGTATCTGTGATTTGGACTTTTAATGATTTTGTAAAGTGAGAATTAGTGAGATCTGAATCGGGTAGGGTGATATAGATTTATAAACCTATCTCAAAACAGAGACCAAGGCAATATGTACTGGATTTGTATTGTCAAGAGCTGTTTATATTACCATGAATGGGATTCATTAGTTACAAAAAAATGGCCATTTGGGTGTAGGCAAAATAAAACAAGGGAGTTCTTTCAGTAGGGCATGATGCAAAAGTCATATTTTGAGTGTTCCCTCCATCATCTGGTGATATTTGGTCCATTTTTAGGATTTTTGGGACTCTTGATTTTTACTCATTAGCATCTATAAAAAGGTGCTTATACTGTAGGCCTATGTTTAAAAAAACACCTATTTACCATATATTTTTAAAATCAAATAATACAAACTTT
>JXSR01S053031.1:0-20117 GCA_000969725.1 Ophiothrix spiculata
GTTGTTATTTTGATACAAAGGAATATCATATATTGCAAGTCCTTAAAGTATAACTTGCCTATAGTTTTTATCATTTAAAAGCTTAAAAGTGCAGCTAAGATATGAATTTTTAATATGATCTCAACCATAAGTCCACTTTCTGCAAAATTGATTAAGCCATATTCAGACATAACTAGTGATGACTACTTTGTCTATTTTGGTGCAAGTTTAGAGCATCTCATAAGTAGGTCAAGTTAGCAATTGCATTTACACATGAACACAACTTGTGCATTATCACTAGGGACTTGTGACCAAGAAACCCACAACACGAAAATCACTTATAGTCACGAGTGAGACACTTTCAATTTTGTTCGAATTTTTAATTGGCTCAGGAGAAGCTCAGGAGAGGGTAAAATAGTCATGACTAAAGGTGGTTTCAGACTAGCTGTCGTTGCAGCACAAGACGTTGCGGCAGACGACCAAACATTTGCAATTTTGAGTTGCCGTACTGTAGCACGACACATCTGCATATTGCCGCAATGGTCTGTCGCAAGAAAGTTGAATTTATTCCAACTCATAATATCGTGTCGTTGCGTCCATCACGACAGGGTTATCGATATCGGCTTGTTGTACGGCAAGGAGATGCGACAAGGTCGAGTTTGCGCACTTTAAATTTTTGACGTCACGCTGGTCGTACGACAGCACGACAGGCAAATCTGAAACAGGCTTTAATGCTCATGTGTTAATATGCTGTAAGAGTCTTTGTTAAAAATGTTTTTATGATTTGTATTGAAAGAGTAACCATGCATTGTTGTGAATTTTGGTCAGTAGGTGTGGGCATTATTTCACGTTATATAAACTGGCATCATTTCATTTAATATTTGACCATCATTTTTCATCTTCTCATTTATCATTCATTTTACTTAACCCATTCATGTTCATTACAAGTTTTCTGTACATAAGCATGTTAGACAATTGAAAACTGTACAACATACTGTCATCAATTATTAACATGAATTAACACGTCCCAATATATTTTATTGATCCATTGACAGTGTCAGTATACTGTAGGACAGTCTTTGATTGTTTTGATAAGGTTCAGGACCTACAACATAAATAAATGCAAAGATGGTGATTGCACTTGGATTTGAAAAAAAAATATCTTGTTTATAAATACCAGGTCGCAATTTTTTCCCTACTTAATGAAACAGTAGAAGTTTGAATTTATCAAAGCAATCTTTTAGTGTTATGCATTGTGTTACAAAGTATAATGAACTTTCCATGTCCTTCTCTTAACTGTATCCATTAGTATTAAAGCTAAAGCTTGCTTCAAGTTCCAGATTTACAAAACTTTAAATATCTGATACTTGACGATTGCTTCATTTCATATGAAATTGAATGAATTATTCGACTCCAGTCTCTGCATTGCCTGATGATCATATAATGTGAAGATGAAACACTGAGTAGTGATAGCTACTCCATAGGGTCTATATGCTTCATTTTAAGCTATCTTATGACTGAGCTATCTTATGACTGAATTGAGTACTTAATTATCCTATGATTGATTGAACATTTCCCAGTCTACCACCAGATAATCCTATGTGAAAAGGAAACATTTAGTGGGTATAGATGGGGTGACATGAATAAACATGAGCAAGGACCTGGCCCACAGATATGCATGAGGGAACAACAAGTGACTGCTGCACATTTCAATAGCCTTGGTTGATTTGGCACACATTTTGAACGCATGTGTCCTTAGTAAAACTTCATGCGCACACAGTGCCGGGCAAGGAACAATGGATATGACCGTACACACTGCTGGCCATGATATCACATGTCACCTTATCTGTATCACCTCATCTATAGCTGAGGGTTTAAGCTTTGTCTCCCTTTGATGAGTTTCCAATTCCAAATATAGTCCTGTAAAAGTTATTGCTGTTTTTTGTAAGAATATTTATCAGACATGGAATCATGCATGATTTAGAAGAACATAAGATAACCAATTTGCTGTATATTTTCTGATCGGATTTGACTTTCATAGCAATATTACAAATAAAAGGGTGTTCAATAAATTCATGGTTGGGGTAGAAGGAAGAAAGCTATAAAGTTGTCATTTGTATGTTATATAATTCAACTTGATTAATGAAAATTTAGAAAGTTTCAAATAAATTTAGATTTGTAACCTGTTTTCAGGTTACCAAAATATTACAACTTGCCATTTTGAGGTTTCTCAGAGTATATTTAACCCTTAAAATTGAAGAAATAGCAAAACTGTACAGTTGTTTAGTGACATGCAGCCACTTTCAAATGTCTCTTCCTAACACCCAAGGAACTCTACTGAGACAAAGCTTCAACACCTATGAAAGGTTACTCTTTCATACAACATCAAAATAATTGGGCTGCTGATTTCACCTATCGCAGGGAGGAGGGGATGTTGGAGGCTTTGACCTCATGATGTTTTTCATAAATTTGTCAGTTTTTAAAGCTAACAACTTAACTATAGAAACCTTAAACGCCAAACTTTAAGTGTGACTGTGTCTGTAGTATGAAAATGAAAGCAGACATTTATTTGAAACTTTAAATATATTCATGTCATAATAGCTCATTTCCTTCTTGGGCCACAAACTTATTGAAACCCCTCGTATTACAACAACATGTTTAATCACCTAATCATACTGTTTATAATAGAGTGCCAGTGTTTATTTTCTATCAAAATTCCAGTTTTGTTTTCATGATTTTGGTATTTTTTGGATTTAATCATCATTTCTTGTAGTTATTTCAACAACTGCTCATACTAAATGTGCACCATTATGTCAATTGATGCTGTTATCTATTCTACGGCAAAACATTTAGTCCATAACAAAGAAAAGCATCCAGATTGTCTAAGTTATTATATAATAATAATAATAATAAATTGATTTATAAAGCGCCTTTTACAATGTGGACAAGGCGCTAGGAAGAAAAGAAAAACAAGAAATTAAGGGAAAAGATGAGATTTCAGATATAAGATGTCAAAAGTTTCTTTATCACTTAAAGTGGTTTCAGAGTAGCTGTCGTTGCGGCAGAGAGCCAAGCTTGTAGTTGCGGTAGGGGACCAAGCATTTGCAATTTTGAGTTTTCATAATGTATCACGATACATTTGCATATTCCAACTCAAAACGATGTGTCGTTGCATCCATCACGACAGGGTAATCGATATAAAGGGCTTGTCATGCTTGCCCAAAATTTTCAAGGTGCGAGGTTGAGTATGCACACTTGAAATTTTTGATGTCACGCTGGTTGTATGACCACCACGACAGACACTCAGTATCCAGCTTTACACTCCACTATTTGTATGGGTTGTGATGATTTGATTTGAAGATGTTTAGGTTGCAGTGACTCCTAAAATGGAATTTGTGAAGCCAGCTTTGTGAAGTTAAATTCTATCCTTTTATGGGATCAATTGTGGCAAAATATCTGTTCAATATGTAAAGGGTGTTCTGTTCTGATCATCACTATGACTTCTCATGAACATCATAAATCGCAAGATCAAACATAAAATCATAACCCAGCTATGAATATCCACTCACAAGGTCAATTTGCTCCAATTACTTAAATTGGATTTTGTTTTTGTTTTTTAAGATTTAAATTTTAACTTGTGTTAGATGAAAGAAAGCATAAACTATTTTGTTTTCGGTTCCTGTGTCGGCTATAATGACAGGTGACTGAATCTAGTACCCCGTTCAGACAGAGCCAAAAAGTCATCTTTAGTCGTCTTTAGTCGTATTCGAGTTATATCGAGTTCAAAATTCACTTGTGTGTGAACAGTTCAAGTCATCTTTCAAAAAGTCGTCTTACATCGAATTTTCAACTCGCTAAAAAGCAAGTTAAGTCGCGTGAGTAATTCGATGTAACTCGATTAACGACGACAACCGATGACTTTTCGTGTGTGTGAACACATGTCGTCGTAAATCGAGTTGAATTCGTGTTTACTTCTACAGCGCATTGACCTGGAACAAGTAAATTTCATTTCAATTCGACTTCAAAATCGTAGCGCATGTGTGAACAGTCGTAAGTCGAGTTACTTTTCGTTAATCCGAGGTCGTGTTTGAAATTAAAAATGAACTCGATATCAAGTTAAGACGACTTTTTAGTGTGTCTGAACGGGGTATATGTATCACGGTATAAGGTATAAAGTATATTATAAGGCAAAACAATAATTTATTGGACAAAATAAACAAGAATCCAGGGTAGGTGCTGCATTTACAAACAATGGGGCCCTGCACTCTGAATTTTTGTTTAAACTGTCCAATAAATTACTGTTTGGCCTATAGTTTAAAGATGTATATGTGGAATATTGTTTTTAGCAGCTGGACTTTTTGTATCAAAAAATGTTGTAACCCATGTTACATCAAAATTACTTAAATGTCAAAGTTAAAGTTTTAAATTTTGTCTAAATATCATTAGCAACAATAATGATTAATGTGTTCTGATATAAGTTTTCATAATATGGTGAAGTACAATTTATCTGACAAAATTCATGAATATTTTCAGAGCTCATTATTCAAGAACTGACTAATGTACAAATTTGTCAATGCGAACTGTTATGTTATATGTTAGTGCTGGAGGGCAGTTGGGTTGTCGATAAGGGGTATTGTAGTTCTGATCTCCCACTGTTGTCGAACTTAAAGATACATCTGGGGCTCGTTGGTTTCGTTGCCTAATACGCATACATGTGCTAACGCAGATGCATTAACACTATAGACTACAGAAGCATTCACAAATTTCAAATGATAGTCCCTGATTCAATGCAATAATGACAGCCATTTGCAATTTTGGTAATATGGGAGAGGCATTTATAAGTGAATTGTTTTTAACAGTGTACAAAACATAATTTTTACTTCAAATTGGACTTTAATGTCTATAATCCATCTCACAGAGGATGCATTCATTGAATTTTTCTGCACCGTGTTGATCTCTGTGTCACACAATTTTATTTTAATGGGACCAAATTAGTAGTGTATATACTTCAGTGTATTGATGTGCATGTACTAGACTTGTGTAAATATACATTTTGTTAAGTGACAGTTCTTTGTAATCATATAATATAATTTCTAGACAATCGTGAATATGCAATAACTAATACCCAATCATGATGAGATTAGTATATAATGCCATGATGTAATGTGACCTTGAATGATGCTTGTGTCTCAATTGAACCCTTGTGGTTTATCCCATCCAAATTTGTTGTCAGCAATTTTTGAAATTGTCTCATGAAGGGCTATTCTGGTCATTTTTTGTATGTTCAAAGTTTCAATGACTTGATTGAAATCTAAACATTTATAAAATGCTAATCTTTTAAACAATGGCAGCACAAGTGGGTATTAAATCTTTCCTAACCTTTCCGTGGTCAGGGGCTCTGAACCACTCCCACTTGCAATTTTTGCATCCAGGCACTTTTTGCCCTCTATGGTCCCAGGCCTTCCACCCACCCTCAGTGAAAACATTTCTGATGCTTTCACTTCTATCCCACCAACTTCCAAAAATGCAATAAATGAATTGTTGAATGTCATTGGTTGAGACAATCACTGCAGTCTCTGCAAGGCTTCAAGCATCAAAAATGCTGCCAGTGTTTCAGCCTGCTCTCACCCAATGACTTTGTGGATGGTCTCTCATAGACCCATATCTTGCCATCCAAAGACCTCATGTTCTGATTTTTTCATCAAAAAAGTCCACTATTTTCATTGTTTGGCCCAAACTTTGGCAAGTTACAATAACTGAAGCCTGGACTTTTAAGGGATTAATAACGAGGGGTCAACTTAAAATACTACACTAGCTAAAAGACATTACAATCTTTGATCTGTCACCAAAAGACCCCCTAGTTTTGGGTTACTCCTATCACCAACAGAACCCCTAGTTTTGGGTTACTCCTATCACCAACAGACCTCAGTGTCACTCGTATATAATGAGTGCTCTTGGTCTAATTCTTAAAGCGCACCATTACTGAGCCATTTAAATGTGTGAAGACGGTGTGTCGGCAGACGTTGAGCGATAAAATTGTTGGACTCAGCAAGTATTGATCTTTAAATTTGACATATTGCTTCTAGTATATTGCTAAAGCCAAATCATATTGCTCTGTAAAAGGAAAGTAAAACTGTGGTGGTAAATTGTAGAGTATACTAATACTAATCATGCTTGATTTTGCAATAACACCTGTTAATGGTGCTAAATGAACAAATTAATTATGAAGTTTGATATTTTTCTGGAGATGGCTCTTTTCCACTTTGTTCACAAATGCTAGAAGAATTTGGAGATTCTTGTGGAATTCTATTGCAAGAATCTGAAAGAATTCTCACAAGATATTGTAATCATCAGAACCTGTTATAATCAAACTGTCAGCTCCAAGACAAAAACTTGCATCTTTAAAAAAAAAGAAATGTTTAAAAAGGTAACCAAATACATTATAATAATTTATCCAATCACTACCCTTTTTGTCAGGGAACTATGTTTTGATTACATTTTTGAAATGGTGGCTATTCTGAAGGTAGTTATAAACTCCGCGTCATAAGTTTCTACCCATGAATTTGGCACACCTGCAGATGAATTAAATTAACTTTTTTCTGATAAATTTTGGCACACCAATCAAGTCTAATCGATTTGTAATCAGAATGTATCAAGTTCTTTAACATGCGATAACGATTTGCAAAGAACGGATGATTTTAAAAATGTACCTCTGAATTCAATTGTTGTAAATTCCTGAATGACACACTCGGTGTAAAACCAAACACCATGACTGCACACCGTGAGTAGCCGGTATCAATAACACTAGGATTCGCTCCACAGCGTGGGCTATCTAATTCATCGTGAAGGCACACAGTAGCATTATTGACCTGTTGGATACCGTATTAACAGTTAACACTGGCCCTGTACTAATTTGTACTGATAATGGTTCTCTGTGTGTAATTAATCAATTTACAACAATTGAATTCAGAGGTAAATTTTTAAAATCATCCGTTCTTTGGAAATCTGTATCGCATGTTAAAGAACTTGATACATTCTGACTATAGTACAAATCGATGACACTTGAATGGTGTGCCAAAAATTATCAGAAAAAAGTTTATTTAATTCATCTTCAGGCGCGTCGAAATCATGGGTAGGAACTTATGGCGCGGAGTTTGGTTGTAGGCTAGGAAAGAAAACAACAAAATGTATTTTTAAGCTGAGTATTGTTCTTTTACCAAAATGTTACATGATGAATGCAAAACTGAACTCCCGAAAACCTTACATCTAAATGTGAGGTTTAGTCACAGCATTGTTTGGCAAAAACATTGGTTTAGATTTGCAGATTGACTTACAAGGTTTTATCACAATCACAACAAATCTGACTTAATGGCAGCTACAAAATGGTACCAAGAACTTATTTCACCCCAAAATGAGATACAAGGTTTTGTACTGGAGCCGACAATACATTATGAAAGACATAGCACCGTGAGGCTTCTTCTTTTGTGATTTCATTAATTTCTCATATAGACATTATTGGCCAATTTGCTATCTCAAGGAAGATTGTAACTAACATCAGTAATAACTTTGTGTTTGTAGATTAGATGTAGTGCCATAATTATTATCAACTCTTTATGTATACCTATAATTTAATAATAGTATAAGTAAGTTTGCCAAAGCTTAATTTTCTGTGAACTACTCTGTTTATAATGCATTTGTGGTGCTTTTATTCTGCCAAATCGTAGCAAATATTAATGATTTTATTTGATTTCAAAATAGATGTGTGATTTAGTTTTCTGTTTTTTCCTTATATAAAAAAATATTTGATGATGAAAATTGTTTTACAGGTTATATATGATTTTAAATATTCCATATAGCTATCTAAACTCAGTGATTGCAGTTCAAATCAAGTTGTAGATTTTTAATGAAACAATCCATGCTGACATGGAGTCAAAATAAAGAGTGTAAAGGGCAATTTGTTGTCTCTTCGGCCTGTAATGTGCCCCGAAACATGAATCTGAATTTTGATGACTGGCGTGAAACAATCAAGTAAAAATGTTGTTATTGTATATGCTGATGATATATAATGTAGTCCATTGGCCAGTATATAAATGTATTCATTTATCGATATTTGTGATAATTTTATAAATGAAATATCAAAATTTTTACCACAATGTAAGGGTTGTGAGATCACTGATGGAGATATCTGTCATGAGAAATTTTGTAGTCGAGCACTTTCATGAATAATTCATATAAACACAGCTTACTGATATTTTTGCGTATGTGTGCACAACCAATTTTAATCATTTTGCATATTTTTATTTTTACACTTGTGAAAGTTTTGATGTGTGTGGTACATTCACCAGTGTTCCTGCTAAGGTTTTTGAGCTTGCGCCAGTTCAACCAATTTTGACAAAGTTGAAAGAAGTGCTTACGCCAAAACCACAAGCTGAGGCTGAAAATTGGTCAAAAAAGCAAGAAAAATATCTTTCTCAGACATTTTCAGAAACCTGTTGTGCTAATTTTCCCAGCTTCTGCGCCATACAGCCTTAGTAGGAACACTGGTACATTACACATTATTTTTCATGATGCATTTATTTTCACGCACCTGGCAAATTTAGTGCAAAAATAATGTAGCGCAAATTGTTTCACTTCTACTGTATTTTGCTAATAGTAATATGAAAGATGTAAGAATATCATGTATTACATAAAGAATCAGAAGAAATTTGATCTATTGAATGATAATAATTGAATGAAATGTAGTACAATGATTTATCTTTAATGTTACTACATGCAATGCTATCCCATTGCATAAAGACTGCGCTGAAATAAAGAGCAGAAGTAACTGAACTGATCCTTTAAGATAGCTGTATTGGTACTTAGTATTACCTATGTTGGCTCAGTGTAGCCACTGCCACTATTTGTGATGACTCACTCCGAAAAGGGGGACTTTGCGACAGAACACTTTTCGAGAAACTGATGAAAATAGGCAGCGAAAAATAAAGAAAATAATAAGAATTTCCAGCAGATTTCCTGTTGTAAAATTTGATCGCCTTGATCAATTTCAACAAAGGGTCATTTTAAAGCTTAGAAAATGCTGCTACAGATGAAATGATAAAATCAAAATTGATATCATCTTCAAAGTCCCCCCCTTTCGGGGTGAGCCATCACATTTGTTTTAGTTGTTGTGGTCTCAAGTTAGGTAATTTGGGTTTAATCAAGATTTGTAGCATCCTTCAAAGTAAACTGAAAATACATTCAAATTCAAACACACGATCACATTACATTTTGGTAACTTTTGAACAATGCTGACAAACCCAAAACACTTTATTTTTTACTTTCCTTTGCAAAGCGGCTTGCAGCTTTCTGTTCAGCTATCACTTTGGGAAATTTCAGATCAATTGTGCAACTTTTTTTAAATATTTTTAAACACACTTTACAATATACTGGCCATCTAGTGATAAGAATATGGTTTTGGTACCCCTCTATTTCCAAACATGTATTACACCAAATTAATAAGCTATTTTTTCATGAAATAAACCCACCCTGATTAAATGATATATAAATTCTGATATTTTACAAACTTGTTTTGAAATAAGAATAAAAAAATCTGTAAGTCTGATTCATGAATTCTGGTGTTGTCATTGATACAAAGGATGTACCCGACCGAATTCATACCATGAAGGTTTCATGTGCCCTTGCTAATCTTAACCCTTTGAACCCTGGCCATGTCATGTGTATCTGTACCACTGACCCAGTTTAAAAAACACAATATAACCCCTAGAAACTTATTTTGATTTTGATTTCTCTTGCTTTATTTTTTCATTTTACAGCAGTTTGAATTGTTCCAATAACCAGCATTCACAAAAGAATATTTATATTGACCAACTTTTCAATATTTACATTGTAGTCTATTGGTGAAGCCACATTTGTTGAAAATTGTGATCAAATTTGCAAAAACATGAAAAATTGTCCACCTCTGTCAAGTAAATAAGAGCAAAATGAGCCATCAACCATATGGGTTCATAGCTTCATTGATGTCTTCCGATATAAATAAGACCATTGAAAAAATTGGAACTACCCATGCCTGTTGACTGGCACATCAAGGTTCTGACACATGACCTAAAAGCCGTTAAACCAGCTCATCAGGTATAAGGTACATGTACACGTGAGCCGGTATACCAGCTCGTCAGGTTCAAAGGGTTAAACCTCAAATTTACACTATAATTGATTGTAAATAAACTGGAAATATTATGTAATCTAGATGTAAAAACACATAAGACTCATAAATTGTAGAAAATCATGCTGCAATTGTATTGCAAAACAATATTAGATATGTAAGAAAAAGTATCTTAAACTCTTGAATGTCCTAATAAATTTGTAAGAATTGACATAATTCTATATATATATTAGTTATATTAGTCCTAGAATAAGGTCTACTACTCTTGTGTGGTAGTTGAACTGTAATCATGCATGTATGATATAGTATTGATTATAATACAATTACAGTAACGTTTTGATATAAAATTGTTATGGCGATATATATACCACCGAATCTTGTGTCTTATTTATGATATAGTTCTTCCTTCACTAGGTTTACCATATTTATGTGCAGTTCATGCACGTATAATTGCAAACCAAGGTCATTTTTGTGCGGCTGAAGGTTTCAAAGTTTGGACCCGAAAACTTTTTTTTTGTTAAATTGGTAATAGATTTAACTTCTGCGCAACAAAAATTGTACGTACCTCAGGAGTGCTTTTGGATGTTATCATCAGCTGATGTTCTTCTTGTTGGTGCACGTCAGAGATGTTCAGAAAGTTGCTTTCTGAAAGGCCTGGACTTAGACCCTGTATGGGATACCTTGCTCAAATACATGGCTAAATAATGAACACAAGTTCTTGTGATGTCACATATCAATCATCCTCTTGAAGTCGCCATCAAGAAGACAGCATAACATCAGCTGACGAGGGATGTTGCACATCCAAAAATGCTACTAAATTTCTGTTGTGCAGAAGTGTAATCCATAACCAATTTTATTTTCTACCAGCTACGTATGAATCTCTTTTATAAGGCAAAGTAAAAAAGTAAAAAAAAAAATATTTATGTTTCTCGTCCCGTCCGCATCATTTTTTGGCGCCACATAGATTTTTGTATTATTTTTTTTTGTTTTCAAAAAATACAAACAAAAAGTCACAAGTTTTACAGAATTTCGAAATACTCTCGATGTTACATTAATAAAACTATGTAATTTTTTTTTGCAAGAAATCTCTTAATCAATAATCATGCACATCGTATCATTCTGAAAGAGTGAAGGTATTGTTGTGGCTTGCTGGAAATCTTAAATGACAGCCATCTGGGAAATAAAAATTAAAACGCCCCTCATCATCATTTTTTTCAAAAATCCGGACGAGAAACATAATTTTTTTACTTGGCCTAATAATCTGGGCAAATCACACCCCTGTTATACATTATTTTGGTTGAGTCGAGTTTTTAAAAAGAAGTTTTTTTTAATTCAAAAATCTGATGCTACAATAGATTCCTTTGAGCAATTTTCGTTCCAAAAATATATACTTTAAATACTTTGCTTTGTTAGTTTTAAGATGAGAATATTTTTTCAAAAACTGCAAGTTCCTTACCAAGTAGTCTGAGAGAAAGGCCGTATCCAGTAGGCTACTGGATCGGGCAGCCGCATTAATATCTTTTGACCCCAAACACATCATTGCTTCTCATGCACACAAAGTTAGTCTCCATTATTATCATCTCAGCAATAATATCTAAAATCTGACAGATGAATAAAAGTTTCACCAGGTCAATAAATAGTTATAATTTGTTAGTCAAAACCAGCTGAATCCAGTCCGGCTTCATTCAGCTGCATGTAGCATTACAATTTCTTTTGACCAAAACATTACTTTGCATACACAAGAAGTAAGTTCATTATTATCTTCCTAGATATATTTATCCAAAATTTTACCAGGAAATAAAGCATTCATCAGGCCAATAAATAGCCCGATAAATAGTTATGATTTTTTAGTCAGCTTTTTATCGCAATCTGCCATTTTTTTTTAGATGGAAAAGACAAAGACAGGAATGACATGAGTTTTCACTAGTTTTTATCGGTCATTTTGAAATGATTAATACATATTCAAAGCCTAAAAAGATTTAGGATTCAAGAGCAACGATGCAGCTGCATGAAGCTACATCTACCATCACTGACCATTTCCCCTGCTAGATCGAGCCAGGCTGCTTGATCTAGTGGCCTGCTGGATATCATTTTTTCCAAATTGTTAAGGACTGTATCACAATAGCCCCAGTTACTTAGGCCTAAAACAAAAAATTGTTGACTTGCCCTTTAATGGTGAAATTGATGGTTGGTTGGTCGGATCTTTTTTTAAAATAATTTTTTTTAAAGAAAATTGGCAAAGAAAAACAGTCTAAAATAGTTCAAAAAATGTTGCGTGTTATATTTATTAAAGATTTATGTTTATTTCATGCAAATATATAACATTTTGTAAATATTGTTGAAAACTCAACCCAAATATCATGCTATTTTCACAAAATTACCTGTTGAGATAAGCAAAAGTTCACACACACACACACCAAAAAAAAAAAAAAAAAAAAAAAAAAAATTACAACTTTTTTTTAGGCCTTATAGTGTATACAAAACATGAGCCAACAGTCTTGTCACTTTAATTGGTTCAATGAGTTGCATCACATTTATTTCTGGTTATCTTTCAATAACAATGATTTTTTCCCATCCGATGTGAGTCATCTTTTGGACAAATGTGCCTTTCCAGCTTCAAACAGCTGTTAAGTCAACAAACTTTTCTTGTGCTACAGGGGAACATACATGCAAAGGTCATAATTTGGTGAAAATGATTCATAATATTCATGAATTCTTCAAAACACTTGCAACAAAACACCCTAAATTGATGTATGGAAAAATCCACATCTTTGAAGGACCATCAACAGAAAAGTATACAGCTAGCTTGCCAGTTTTTGAATGTGCTTTTCTCAGTTTACTCCATTACAAACTTTGACACATCAAAACTCGACTTGTGGGTGTCGGGTTAAGTCCATCGAGGTGTCATTTTAATCTTAATAGTTAGGTTAAAAAGTGGAAATGACCACGAAGCCGATTTTACGGCTGGTTTGAGCTGAACGGTCACAGATCATAATTTTAAAATAATTTTTATAGTTTTATTTTAAAAGATATTAACTTGTTGACTTGGAGACCGTGGGCCTTCCATTCTCCACAAAGGTGTTGGGTAATAGTAGGCCTACTGTTTCCAGTCACCATGGGTAGATAGTTTGCACCATTACCTGCTTGAGCAGTAATAAATGATCCTTTTTTGCTCATCAACAAACTAAACAGCTAAAAATGAGAAAACAATAGGATAAACATATTTAGTGTGAATACACCTGCAACATGGCCTTGCAGAATGATTCTCTCTATAAAAACATGGCATGAACATCACCATTTTGTCCGTCATAAGAATTCTGACACAAGCATGCCACAACCATAAATTCCAAATATCTGGATAGAGGTTTGATCTTGCTCATCTGTATGTAGTACAGGCCTATCATTTAATAGATTTAATGTTCTGAGTGTCTCAGTGTCTTTTAAGCCTTGATTAATGCACTACAGCTTTCAGTTCATCTCTTGACATCTTCTTCAAGTCAAATCCCTTGGCTTCCTTTTGACCTGTACAGAAAAAAAAAGCAAGTTGTGGTGACTGTGCATTTTAAGTTTAAGTAGACAATAGTTGTGTGAATGCTATTGGGGCTCAGAAAATTAATAATATGGTATTAATCAAAAACTGCTTTGTGATTTGTGTAGCAATTTTCCATTTCTTTTGATTAAACCACTTATTATTTGCTACAAGTACATCAGTTGTAACTGATTCACTTCTCTTTATCAATACTTCTAATTTCAGAATATGTCCTATCAGTGATCTTTGGTCAGTTTGCACAAAACAATTATGTCGGATCTAAACTTATCTATCAAGTATTGTCCCGAGTATTGTACTGTACCACGTTGGCCATTCTGTTGGAATCATTACAGCATTCTGAAGCTGTACATTGGTAACCATTTAGAATGTCGTCTTTCAATCCTCTCAAAACAGGCAAAGGTGTGCATCTCAAACCTGCAAACTTTTCTTACCTTCCATATCTCTGAGTTTGGCCACTTTGGGTTTCAAATCATCTCTCAGTCTGTCTATTTCTTCATCCAGATTTTTCTGATCTGTAAACGTAAGAGGGATAAATTGGATCAATAGATTATGCTACAAATCTATAATTCCAATCAAAAATTGAAGGTTAGTTCTTTTTAATTCAACATTAAACTTGAAGTTGGAGGTAAAGAAACTCAATGTTTTTCATTGAAAAAGCAATGTGTCATGAGTCAAACTCATTTAACACAACCAAATCACTTTTAACGAACATTACTCGTCAGTGTTTACATTTAAATATGTTCTTGTTCTTTTCAAAATGTAAATTTTGATTTAAAAACAATTGTGAACACAGTTTTCTTAAATTACATTTAGGTCTTGTGTCTCTAAGTTACTTCTACCTGTCATGAGTCAATTTTTTACATTATTTACAAAAGTGTACCAACAAAAACAAATATATATTCCAAAGGTCTTTGTCTATTCATTTTTAAGTCAAATCTGAAATGGTTGAGGTATGTCCTGCAATCCTTAAACAAACACCTTAATGATGAGTCATTAGGAGACACATCTTACCTTCTTTCAGTAACCCCTGAACTTTTCCTTGTGGCAACTTGAGGAAAGTATTTCCAAAACAAACCCATGCTTTGTTCTCTGTGAAACAAATATCACAAACAAAAATAATTACACAACAATCAAAAACACTATTTTGATTGTTTCATCTCAGTGTCCAAATCAGAAAAGTCGTTCATGTCACTCTTTTACTTCAGAAAAGTTTTACTTATCAGACTGAGTTAATTATTGCAACAATCTCTGAATCACTCTTAAGACTTTTTATCCTACAATTTTCACAAAGTGATCTATATTTATTTACTTACTTTGTGAATTTTGACCTTTTGATGATGATTTACTCAATGCACGCAAAGCTTCTCTATTGCTATTCCTCTTCTTATCCAATGCAACAATCTGAAAAAATAAAAAATCAACAAGAAACATGAAGTTTAAGGTTTCAACAAGGCCTGGAACTCACATGTTGAACGAAAATTTATGCTAATTAAAAAAGCAAATAAATCTCTTGGCTTTATAAGATGTATTGTACTCATGCCCAACTCTCATCGAGGATATGGCATATAAAGCTCTTGTACGCCCATTTTAGAGTATTTTTCATCAGTGTGGGATCCACAAACTCAAACATAATCCAAAACAGAGCTGGTAGATTTGTAACAGGAGATTATTGTTGCAAAAGTAGTGTTACTGCAATGAAAAAGAACTAGAGCTGCTCAAAGAGCACGTCCATTTCGGATGGCTTATTTATCTGCTTGATTGACATTTTGTGCATTTTATATTACACCCTTCCAGCTATTGGAAGATATTTGCTCCCAGAAGGCTTGAGGCAAAAAGAAAATTGGATGACACAATTTAAACCAAACAATGTTTTATTGATAGCAGGATGGACTGCCAGTCCATTAAACAATGTGTAATGCAAGGAACTAGCATACAATCAACAATGGTTCCCAAATTGGGCATGATTAAGATCCTCCAATTTTCACAATAATTAGATCCCGAAACAGTGATCAATGCATATTCAACCCCTACCAATGCGAAGCATCCACTCATATGAATCAGTCTCACATCCCTCTTAGACATTGGCCTAATAATTGGGTAAATAAATCCCCCAAAGTGAAATGTGTAACACACGGAACTTAAATTATATACAATCGATATATGACCCCAATTACAGCACAATACAGATATTCTACCTTTCACAATAAAAAAACTCCCCCCCCCCCAAAAAAAAAAAAATGAAGCACAGTCGACCCCTGGACACGGACCAATCCGAAGCAACCACCCGCAAAGGTGGGGTCGCACCAACCACTTAGGCAGTTGCTTAGCAATTTCGGATGGATCCGTGTCCAGGCATCCCAGACCTGCGCCAAATCCAGCATCCCCACCTCAATGCAGGGTAGGGCTGGCGGGTTTCAAAAAAAGCAACAGCACCAAAGACACCAGCCGAAGGTATGATGGGACGCATGGAAAAAAGGAGGCGGGAAAAGGACCGAAAAGGCGCGAACCCAAATGACAACTTTTGATTGGTTGCTGTCATAACATCCAGCAGAATGACTCAGACACACACGGTCACTGAGTTCAACACTAAACTCTTAGCCCATAGGACAAGCCAAAAGGGGGCAATTTTCATGATGCGCCATCCCTCCCCCAAAATGTACAAAAATAAAACTGAGAAGAAAACCCCAAGGGGAACAACCAGCCAAGCCTAGAGGAAGCAAGCCCAGTTGTTCCAGCATTCCCAAAACTGGAGTATTATTTTCATTTTGCAATCTATGTAAGTAGAATAATTTTTCAACCTTTAACTGCGGGAGATTGGCTCCAAAAATGACCCTTGAGAATTTATTTTTTTGTTAGATTTGGGCTTGTAATGTTTGGGGTCTTGGGAACTAGATTTCAAAAAATGAGGCTAGCAAACTGGAAATGTTGGAAAAAAGGGCTTGTGAACTCAAGCTTGTGCTTGAAATTGGGGTGAAGAGAGCGGCAGACCAGGCGTGAAAAGGGGGGTCTTTAGGGCCCACATACCCATACCCCCTTTCTAGGTCAGTGCCCTAGTCAACTCAGTCAACTGAGACTGAGTTGACTGGCAAACCCAAGACTTATAGAATATTAAAAAAAGCTAAGATTTATTGTTGAGCCTATTATCTATAATCTCATAATGGATATGGGCATAAGGCATGCATTATTTTGAGTACAGAAATAGGTGCTGGCCCTGAAGGAGGTGCCCATTTTCCAAAAAAATAATGTATGACCAATATACCACTGCTTGGCTTGATCGTGAAACCCGATCGACTCACTGCAATGATTTATCTCATTCGTCGATCGGGCGGGGAGCATACACAATTCTGTAGAGAAATTCACGTGACTTTGCCCAATGACGCATTTTGTTGATCTTGGTTTCATATCTTTTGCTGATAGCAAATCATTTTCATGTCATTATGCAGATTATAAAATCAGGCACCATAGATCGACGATTGTTGACACTGCGTGATCACTGAAGAAAGTGTATGTAGAGGTGAAAAACATCATCCAGATTTCATCTTAATTGGAAATAAATGAGAATTTCAAATTGTAAGTTTGTATCTTCTTACTGAAATGAAATCATCGAATCTTATTTTTGTGGATTTATTTTAACGAAGGTAGCCGTAAGGTAGTCCTGGCACCATGACTTGACTTAGTGTCAAGTCATGGAAAATGCTATGTAGTAAAACTGCCATTTAAGCATGTCTGTACAGATTAGCTAGGTCTAACGCCCCTTGACCGCAACGCCGCAATGGCCAAAAATTGGCCAACCCGGTTTTTCTATTTTTTTCTTCAAGTTGCGTACATCGATGTTTGACAAGAGCAAGAGCATTAGTTCCTTTAACTAAAACATTAATTGCGACGACTAATGGGACAGTTGGACTTGAAAAATCAGAGATTTTGTAAGTTTGTTTACATCATTTTGACGCCATCTTAAGTCTGTCAAGTGTGTTGAATTCGGCAGTCAAACTTTGGAATTTTGTCGATTTTTGGTACATGAAAGCATTTGATCATGAATTCTTCTTGAGCGAGTGCTATTTGATAGTGATCACATACACTGGTTGCTTCAAGAGGTGCATCTGGTTCGTATTTCAAAATTTTTTCGGCGTTTCGCAGAAGTCAATGGCTGTTAGCCCAGACCCAAT
This sequence comes from Ophiothrix spiculata, assembly GCA_000969725.1. Classification (NCBI taxonomy): domain Eukaryota; kingdom Metazoa; phylum Echinodermata; class Ophiuroidea; order Amphilepidida; family Ophiotrichidae; genus Ophiothrix; species Ophiothrix spiculata. Next base: position 17,855 of record JXSR01S053031.1, read on the forward strand.
ATGTAATGAAATGGAGTATGGGTCTGGAAACTCAGACTAGTACAGATCATCTTGGGACTAAGTCTAAACCTCAAATTCAGCAAAAACATTGGAGCTGATCACAAATTTTATAATCAGTGGCCTCCTTGAGAGTCTTGTGCATCTCATGGTACGTGATTCATCAATATTTAAAATCAAAAAGTGTGATTTTGTGGCATATATAAACTTACCTTGTATGCTGTAACACTGGGTTTCCGAATTTAACAACCTCAACTTTGTTTACATCCAGAATTGGGTAACAAATTTATCTTAGGATTTAGGCCTAAATTAGTTTTGTAATGATTCTACACTATTTAAAGATGTTGTCTGTGTTGAGAGAAATTTATTTGGGTTTTTAATTTCCGAATTATTTCATGTCAAAACTTAGAAAGCTTAAATGGCAATATAACTCCACAGATTTCTTGTAACTCTGGACACTGGTCCTGAGTTACAATTATTGGAACTAGCCGTAAGGTGCGTTTCGAAATCCTGAACGCTGGCTCCATTGAAATATGTGGTTGCAAGGTTGCCAAATTCGCTTAACGTCAGTGCCTCATATAGGATATGAGGCACAATTTAAGGGTAACTTTAAAAATTAAACTATTGTCATTGGATTTAATTCGTGAACGCGTGTCTGCAGCAAATACGCAGAGGTGTCTTACGCAAGCGTAGATTTTAAAAGCTATATTGTGCGCGTCTACGCACAAGACTCTGAGTACGCGTTCACGCTTGCGACGTTGCATGGGAGAGGACTGCGTGATCACCATGTTTGACGTGTCCACGAATTAAATCCACAAACGATAACGTGCTGTCATACATTTTCTCAAAAATGGATTGCTGTTTCTAAGTAAAATCAAACTCATTGATAGGTCCGGTCAAGCACTCGTCAAGAGATGGCGCCCTTCATTTCAAAAACTGTTTGCCCACTTGTGACATCACAAGTGGCCACTTCTCATTTTCCCATAGAAAACAATGCAAAATTTTATACCATTTTAGCTTAAATGAGCGTCACTTTCATGATTTCTCAGAGTTGAATAGATGTTGTTTATTGGTCATTTCCAAACACAACCCTGTATTCATTTCATTTAGTAACAGGATTTAAAAGGGATAAATTTTGAAATAAAACATTTTCCCCATAGACTTACACACTTAAGAAGTCTGCTGAATTCTGCAGACTTACCATTGTAAAATCTGGCCCTGATCATACGTTTTTTGGCAATTTTGCAAAATCTTCTTTTTGCTCTAACTTTAAAAGTACTTAACCTAGAAAGTTGGTTGAACCACCATTTTGTTGCAAATTTTGTCATCTTTAATTTATACCTATCATTGACTACTTTTATTAGACATGACATGTTACTCCCAGCAAACAACAAACGTTTTCAAAACGTTATAACGTTTTGAAAACGTTTTTACAACGTTTTTAAAACGTTATGTGTTTGCAGGGTAATTGTAAGCTAAAGTAAAGACATATATGTGACCTGCTCCCACGAAACCCGGACAAAGTTGGGAAAAAATAATTTGTCTGATTTGTTAATACTGAAAATGCTGAGATTACAAGCTTTAAAATACTACATCACTTGTTGACATTGCTTAATATTTTGTCCATGAAAAATCAATATTTACAAAGAAAATTCCTTTCTGTTGATTTTGGGCAAGTGTTAGGGCTGTAATTCCATGTGACTTTGTCCGGGTTTTGTGGGAGCAGGTCACATATGTATAATGTTGTCATTTATTAAATTTCCCTGCGTACTGCATCGTTTAACTCGACCGTAACGCGCGCGATCGGCGGCGCTTCATAAGCACTGGAATTAGGCCAATCACGCGCTGTAAATACGTGCGACTTTCACGCAAACGACCGTAGCAACAAGCGTCATTCTCCAAAAACCCCGCGAACGGAGAAATTTAATTGTGAAAAATACTATACATGTTAATGTTGTTGTTGTACGTCATTGACATTGACGCGATAACGTAAGCTTACACAACCCATCAATCACCTGCTGTTTATCCGTAAGAACTGATTCAGCTAATTCTTCAAGTTCTCCTAGATGTCTTAAAACAAGCCCAGTGTCTGTAGACATTTCTTATTTTGTAAATAAACAGGTAAACAGCATGTTCAGGAAGCAGACGCTTTTTTCATGTTTTTGTAAACAAATATTGTTTCTAGTCGTTAGTATCAAAGGTACATTAGAATTTCAAATTTGTTCGATTTTTAAAATAAAATAACATTTATTAATATGCTTTTAAA